>NW_004624770.1:5398474-5410905 GCF_000247695.1 Heterocephalus glaber
CACCCCCAAAAATCATCATTTTAACAGAGGAAAGGAAAAAGCCATATGATCCTGTCACTAGTTGGAGAAAAAGTATTGGACTAAATTCTACAGCTAGAACTCCCTTCTTCTGCAAAACTGCAAAGCTTTATGCCCATTAAACAAAATGTCCTCATTCCTGCATCCTTCCCTCATCCCCTAGCCACCACTATTCCACTTCTGTCCCTATAAATCTGGCGACTCTGAGTACTTCATAAAATAGAACCATGTAATACTTGTGGTTTTGCAACTATCTTATTTCACAGTGTCTTCAAAAATGTTGTGGTGTGTTAGGCTGAATAGTATTCTGTTGTATACGTGTACTGTCTTTTATTTATCCATCTGTCATTCTTTTAATTCTGTAGTGCTGAGAATGGAACCCAGGGCTTTGTCCATGCTGGACAAGTGCTCCACTACTGAGCCACAGCCCCAGCACCTCGTCCATCTTCTGATGGACACCTGGGTTTTGATGATGATGAAAATTTCTGCTATGAACATGGGTATACAAATGTTTCTTCAAGAATCTGCTTTCATATTTTTGGTTTACACCCAGAAGTAGAATTGTTAGGTTATATGGTGTCTTATAAAAGTTTAACTTAGGCAGAAAGAATTATTAAATTTGTAACTATCCAAATCTGTTTTTTGTTTTGGTTTTTTTCTTTTCTTTTTTTTTTTTTTTTTTTTTTTGATACTAGAGACTGAATGTAGGGTGTGCACTGAGCTACATTCCAAGCCCTTTTTTAAGTTTTGTTTTTGAGATCACTTCTCACTGTTACCAAGTTGCCCAGGCTGAGCTTAAATTCACAATCCTCCTGCCTTAGCCTCCCAGAGTTCTGTGATTACAGATATATGCCACCATGTCCAACAGACTTTCCAGATTTCATAATTATTTACTTACTGGTTTATTTTTTTGTCATTGTTCCCATTGTTTTTACTCCTTCTTGATTTCTTCTAGATAGATCACATCCAATGGAAATATTATCCAAGCCCTACTGTATGAAGTAAAATGATTGAGTAGCTGTATTTTTAAAAGTAAAAATAATTTAATAACATTTTTAAACAGTATATTATGAATATTATCTTTGCAGCTTGTAATAAATATAAGATGCTAGAAATGATACCTATGCTAAATATGTGTATTATAATTAAAATAGATTATATGATACAGAGAAATGTACTCTATCAAACAATAGTTACTTTCATGGAAAAACATTTTATTCTGTTTCAGGATTTTTAATTAAATCTTGAATTAATTAAAATTAAAAATTGTTTGCAACTTCTATTAGTAACATGTCCAGGGCTCAGTAGCCACATGTGGCTAACAGCTGCCACAGCGAGCAAATGGAGAAGGTGAACCTCATCACTGAAATTCAGCTTAACAGTGCTGCTCTCGTCTGTGACATCTCTAACAGCAAGGACGTGAATATTGGTCACCCTGTTAGAGCACCTTCAGTCACTGGGATACAATACCCAACATGCACATCGTAACGGAGGAGAGGTTCATGTATCTCACATGCTAAGAGGGTTCAGTCCATTGTCAGTGGCTCCAAGGCAGCAACATCATGGTGGAAGGGCATGGCAAAGCAAAGCTATTTAGTTCAAGCGGCCAGGAAGCAGAGTATGGGAATAATGCCAGAGATGAAAGGACAAGGGACCAGATGTAAACCCCAAAGTTGTTCCTTCATGACCCACTCAGACACAACCAGAAGTGCGTTCCACCAATCCCCCAGGTGGATCTCAAAGCCAGTCAAACAGACACTCCATCCTAAGCATAAGTATAGCATATGTATCATATGCTCTATATGATACATATATACCTGAGCATAGGTATAGCATATGTATCATCATCTCAACTTCATCACTGGCACACAGGAAGTATCCAATATGTATTTGTGGATACTCACCCTATTGCCACTGCAGCCTTGTGAAGAGAACTATGTAAGCAACATGTCTAGGTCCTGAGCTGCCTTTTCAGAGACTGGGGTGCTTGAAATTCACTTGGTTTCTGAACTAGATTTTAAATGAAATGGAAAAATATAGACAAAGCAAAGAAGTTGTTTGCTTGGCTCTCTGTTTTGGTCTGATACCTCCCCTGAGTCTCAAGAAGCATTTTTACCTGCAGTAAATATTGATTCAGCAAATGAAGGATCAAGTGGCTTTGGCAAATCATCAGGCACAAAAAATGGCACTGCGGGTTCCCTAAGGAAAGAAGTCCCTAAGAATGAGGAAAAGGGCACAGAAGTAGAACAAGAGGGGGACATGTGAGTACCCTTCACGGTGCATTTGAAGACTTATACAAAAGATTACCTCCAGTCAACCTCCAGGGCAGAAATCCATAAACTAAAATGTACTTATTCATTCGTCATCCTAATTCAATTTGGAAGATAAATTATTCATTCATTAAAGAACTATTAATAGAATGTTTATTATTTGCTATTACAAACCAAGGGCAAGGTAACAAAGTTATATACAAGGTGAGGAGAAACCGTATTTTTTTTTCATTGATTTGTTTATTGAGAGGAAGTGAAGGGTGGAATGGTATTTTCTAGATTTTTGCCTCAGATCCATGATTGATCAGTTTTGTTTGCCCTGGAATGAGTCTCTTTGCCTGAAGAGATAATGAACATTAACTTTTCAGCATCACTGCAACATTTAAAACAAAAATCATTGCATTTCTTTTATAATTCTATTTATTGCACTTACTATTTCTCAGTAGTCTGTTGTTAAAAATATGTGAGTGAATACAATGTAAGAGTATCATCTTCATGCAGAATTCCCGCCCTACCTATGTATGTGCTACTGAAACTAGCAGATGTAATTTGGAGAATTGGATGAAAAAGAGATTTCGGGATATCACTAGGATTTGTCTCACACTTTTCACACTGTTCTTTGTTGCCTCATTTTTTAATGGTAATCAAACACATTCATCAGTGACTCATTTTCTATTTACATACACATATGGGCCTCTAAATTTTAGGATGTCTTTGTCAAAGAATGTTTGGTTCTCCATTTTTCCTGTTTTTTTCATTGCAAAGAGGACCTGGTAAGAGTTTGCCTGCTTTCCCGCACTGCTGTGAGCCAGCGGCTTCTCTCCACAGCAGAACAGTGGTAGTCACTGTCTGCTAGAGGAACAGCTGGGCCCAACTTCCGGGGAATTATAGGGGCATTTGTAAAACATCAAGTGATAGCATTCAAAGTGTCCATAACAAACATCTCAGTAGGATCATTGCTATAAAGTTTTAAAATGCTTTATATTTAAAATTATATAACTCATATGCAAATCATATGTAACTGTAGTAGTTTTAAACATTTAAAAAATAACTAAAAATCATTATAATGGTTTAACAAAAAATAATTGTTGGTCTAAAATGCCCAGCACATAAAGGGTCATAACTATAAAATTTGCAATATTTTTGGCTGCTGAATACATTAGAACATTATCATTTTTATTTAACCCAATCCAAATATATGTAATATTTTAAAAGGCAAATTATGAACTCATTTCTAGAACTTAATTTACTTTTGTAATGTTTATCCAAAAGACAAAAGATATTGTTCTCCTCCATATGAGATTGAGAAGCAAAAGACAAGTAATCAATTAAAAGTGTAGCTCCATGGCAGAAGCTTTTAAATAGCAGCTTCTTAGCACGTGTGGATGAGACAGCGTTTCATGTAATGTCCTGTTCTCGGTATTCTGATAACAGCTGCAATGTCTGAATTTCATTGAACTTTTCAGGATTCATATAACATATGTTTTGCAGCAAAGTTTTATTGCCTGGATGACTTTAAAGTTGCCAGTAGTCAGTGTTTTTGAGAGATTGCAAAAATTAAGCAAACAAAAATTAAATGATAATGAAAGATGGATTTCATTTTATTTTGTTTTTAAATAATGAATTACGATTGGTGACAGAAATAAAGCAAACAGATGCCTCAGATTGTAGGTTCAGATTCAGTTTGTGATTTTTTTTTCCAATAAATATATTTCAGCTTGTATTCTTATCATTTTCTTTAAAGACCACTGCCTTGTGTTCAGTATAAACACCAGAGAATCTAGAACAATATAAATCAGGCATCCTACTCTTTCGACCACTAAATGATTAAATTTAACATCATCACTTATCAGAAAAATTTAGAAGAAAGATCTTTTTCTAAGTGAAATCTTTGCATAGAAGATGATAGGAGGGAACAGTTGGTTTTTGTTTGCTGATAGAAATGTAAATGACAAGGCTAACATGTGACCAATTTAGGCTTCTTACATCATTTGACTTCAGAATTTCTCTAAATAAAATAATCCAGTATAGTTTAGTTCTCTGAATGATGCTATATCACTACTCTGTGTTGAGGGATCTATGTAAATGACAGAGAACACTGTGTTCATTAGCACCTAGGTGTTCTTCAGAGCAAAGGGCCTTGGAGACTCAAAAATGAACCTCAGTTCAGAGCTTTTTTAAGCCAGTGAAAATGCAGTAACTGCTTAGCAACTCATTTCTCCCTCTCCCAGACCCTGGTATGCTCTAGATATCTGCTGTGCAATGCCATGTATCTACTGTTAACCATACTGTATTATATACTCAGGGTCCCTTTAAAGGACAGATGCTACATTCAGTGTCCTTAGCACAGTAAAATATATGATTTTTAATATAATCAGTAGCCAAGTTTTATCTAGCAAGAGGGATTTACCAGTTGTAGGTATAAGTATACTAAAAAAAGTGACCAAATGCCAAAATTGATCCTGCAGTGGTCCAGTCTTTCGTCTCAGGTAACTAGAGATTTAAGATAGGCAGTACTGACTTCCACCCAGTAGATGGAAAGTGTTATTGCAAGAAGTGTGATGTTAAGAATGAAGTTTTTCAACTTTTCTGTATGTTTTCATATATTTGAAAATGTTCATAGTAAGATGTTGGAAAACTGAAAGAAAAAAATCACAGAAATTCTTCTCTTGGGTTTTTTTTTTCCTTTTGTAGGAACCCTATTATGAAATGCAACTGTAAGTTATGTTATTTAAGTCTAGGTTACTTTAAATTTCCACAGATGCTTGTTGGATTAGACAGTGAGTTTGTGTCTTCCAGGCAAGCAGAGACCAAGAGCAATTTCTTTTTTTACTGCTCATCTTTCTTTCTACCCCAAATTGGAGACAAAGACTCTTGCCTCTCCTGAGCTCTGTAGACAGTGGGTGGACTTGCTGTCCTCTTTCCACCAATGTGAATGACTCTGGATCTGTATTCATCTGCATTCCCATTGACTGCAGTCTGCTGCCCCGGACACCTCAGCTTTTGATGACAACTTTCTGTTCTCTACCTCTGTGAGATTTTGAAGTTATGTGGTATTTTCCTATGCCTGGCTTATTTCACTTAGCATACTATCTTTTCATTTCATCTATGTTGTCACTGATGCCAAGATTTCTTTCATTTTTAAGACTGAATAATGTTCCACCATGTGTGTTACATTTTACCTATCCATCTATCAACAGATATTTAGTTTGCTTTCATACCTTTGCTACTATAATAATGTTGTGATTCTATAAGGAACTCATAAAATTAAATAGCAAAAAAGTCAAGCAACCCAAAGTAAAAACAGGCAAACAATATAAATAGACAATACTGACATTCCTGGTTTATTGACCATGTTGTGTTCTGGTGACTAGATCATTAAATGAATTGATTGCTAAATGAGGAATCATATATAGTATGTACATTACAATATTCAGAACAAAGGAAGCTCCAATTTGATGACTTTGCTTTTATTTGTATAACTCTTTGCTGTTATTTGTATAACACAGTACTGTAATGCCTAACAGAATATAAAACTGCAGTACTGTGCTTGTACTTTACAGTACAATCAGCAAAAATTACAGTACTGTATAAACAAGGTGTACTGCAACCAAAAAAAGACACTGAGGGTCTATAAACAAGATATATAGAGCTGTACAAAGTAAAAAAGACATGCCATGAGTCCAAGTGGCAGATCATAAGGCCAAACAGTGCCTCTTGGCTGTAGGTCTGAACAGTCCTTAAATAGGGAGGTTGTTAAACGAGGAATGTCTGTACTCAAAAGAATACATACAAATGACCCACAGGTATGTGAGAAGGCATTTGTATCACTAACCATAGGGGAAGTTGAAATCGAAACCACAATGAGATATCACACCTGTTAGAGAAATAATCCTTAAAAAGACAAAGGATGACAAATGCTGAGGAGGATCTGGCTGAAAGGGAGCCCTGGAACTCTGTAGGTGGGAATGTAAATGAACACAGCCATAATGAAAACCAGTGTAACATTTCCTCCATCTTTTAAAAATACCTCATGATCCACTACTGGACATATGTCCTAATAAATTGAAGCCAGTATCTCAAAGGAGTATTTTAAACATTTTAACTGGAGTATTTAATTTTAAATAACTTCTTCTGTGGCCTCATTTGTTTATTCATTTGGTTGTCATCTCATTAGAAAATGACTATTGAATTTTAGGTCATTGCATACACAATACCACATTAGCTAAAGTGATAGGTGAAGATCTCCTGAGGAAGTAACATTTGAACTGAATCCTGATCCGTGTGAAGGAAGCAAACTTAGCAGATTTGAGAGGAGAGAGAATGGCTAGTGCAAAGGCCCTGAGGCAGGGAAGAAACAAAAGTCAAAGTGGCTGGAGTTTGCTGAGCAAAGTTGAATGTGTAGCAGCATTTAACTGCTTAAGTGGGTCCATACAGACTTCGGTAAAGAGTTTGGGCTTTATGATATTTGCAATGAAAATCACTGGAAAACTTGAAGTGAGAAAATAAACGTTCTGACTTGGAAAAGATAAGACAAAAGAAGTAGAGATAAGGATACTGTTTTGAAAGTTATTAAAGCAAACCAGGAGAAAAATGAAGGGGCCTGGACCAGGGTGAGGACAGGAGAAATAACGAGATACATGCTACCACATTTACAGCCCGCCTTTGCAGTGACTCGTGCAGGTGGGCTGGCTGTGCAGGAAGGAGAGAAGAGTGGTAAAGGCTGACTGTACGTGTTGGCTTGAGTTAGTTGGTGAGTAACACTGTTAGCTGAGACATGGGAGAACATGGGGGCTTTCCCGTTTGCACATCTTAAATGTGAAACAAGTATTACTCAGCTAAGCAGAGATGCTCGGAAACTGACTGTGGTAATCTAGATGAGAGATGATGGTGGTGTGAATCAACGCAGCATCGGAGGCTGAGGGAAGTGCGTGCATGTAGCTACTGGCAGCATGTGGGAGAATCAGAGAGGAGTTCAATAGCCCCAGTGTGAGGTTGGACCCCCTGGTGCATTTCCTGCATGGCAGCACCGGTGCAGAGCTGTGTTTGCAAGAGAGGAGGAGGGCTTCGTATCTAGACATAGGCTAGACATGGGGCTCATGGAAATTTAAGGCCACATGCACTGAACATTTTTGTTTTAGGGGTTTGGTTTGGTTTGGTTTTTGCAGAACCCAGGTCTTTCATACTAAGTTACATCCCCAGGCCTTTTTTTATTATTATTTTGAAACAAAGTCTTGTGAAGCCACTAAGTTACACAGACTGGAATAGAACTTGGGACCCTCCCACCTAAGCCCCTTGCAGTACTGGGATTACAGTGTGTGCCACCGCACTCAGCTAGCACACTCTTCTTCGAGTGTGGCGCTCAGGCAAGAAGCATAGTTAAGAGATTGGAAGTCACTGGTGTTAACATCATCCTCATCAAAGCCAACAAAATGAGTAGGATTACCCAGAAGGGGCCGCAGTGCAAAAACGAAAAAGAGACTTTATTTCAGATCAAAAGAAAAAACTTGATGTGGATTATACTTGCTAGCAAGACAATCCTGAAAGCAGGTTTGGCTGCTCTTCTTCAGAACCTACAGCAACAGCTTCTGCAATAATATCAGACGTGAGTGTAAAATGCAGAGCCAAAGAGTGACATGTACAGCCATACATCAGTATGATAAGCAATTCAGAAACCGAGGCTTTGATCTTGCACACTTGTATAGTGTAAGCAGCACAGTAAAAGGGACAAAACATTGTATCTCCAGATGATCATTTGGGTAGCCTGACTGTCTTCCCAGCATTTGAGGACTGCAGATGACAAACTGGAAGGGATGGATGCAAACTACCATGACAGGCTGACGGTGAGGGTCTGAGCTAATGCGAGACACCTGAGCCCCCCATCTCTAAAGCCAGTGACTGCTCACGGACAGACGTCTGCCTTTAGACTACTGGGGAGTCTGTGTCTAGGAGGAAATCTGAAGATAATTGAGTGCTAATTTTTAATTTTACAAATGAGGAGAGTACAGCCCTGAGAGGTTGCCTTGTTAAAGGTCACACACCTGCTTTCTGGTTACGTCTGCAAAGATATTGAAAGCATTCCTCTTGCACCCTGATACCACGTATGGAGTCCTTTTCAAATGAAATGAAGCTAATTTCACATACGCCCTTTGGATGTCATGCAGCTGTGTCTACTCCTGGAGGGAGTCCAGTGTAAAGGTTACCAGGGTCTCAAATGGCCAACACAGGGATCCTTGCTCAGCTCCTTAAATCATATGACCTTCACCTCTGTCAACTTGCTCACCTTATTTCTGAAGTGGAGACTATCGTAGTTTTATTTTATGGAGCTGTAAGGATTAACTGAGTTGACACCTGCCTAGCTTTTGGCTTCAAGTCTAGCTCACGGTAGATTAAAAAAAATTAGCAATCTTTTCGTGGCTTTTCAGGATCACTTGATACAACCTGCCTCTGTCATTTAGCATCTAGGATGGAAACATTACTAACAAGGCCAGAAGTTCATTGTTTGGGCATAGAGTGTGCCTGAAACACATATTTGTTGCCTAAGTAGGTGACAAAGGAGTGAAGACGAAGAGGGAAGAGGGGAAGGAGGGAAGTTCCAACATGGAAAGATCTTTGGCCATCATCTGGCCCACATTCTGAAATATGGGGATGTAGCCAGGATTTTTTTATTATTATGAATAGCTATGAACAGCGTCCCTTTTCAGATGTATGAGATACACTGCCAGCACTTTTCCCAGAGTATAAGAAAGGTGGAGAAGGGCTGAGTCTCTGTGAGCCCTAAGCAGGACAGACAGCTGGGGCGGGGGGTGGGGGTGGGGGGCTGTGGTCTGCACTCCCGACTCAGCTCCTGGACTTCATAGGTTGTAGCTCCTGGTGCCTCTGTGATCCAGTCACTGGCTCCAGAGGGGACAGAGACCGGCGCTTTCCTTCTGTGAGCTTCTGTGTGGTAGAGGCTATGAACATGGGATTTACAAAACAGAAGATGACTGGGCCGAGTTGTGTGAGGATGCACAGTGTATACTCTGCCGCCAGAGCAACGGGGTTTGTTCCCAGCCACGCTGAGCCATACCCTTGACTGTACACAGGGACAGTGAGGATGCTCCCCTGATTAGGAGGAGTGAGCGAGTTGCTGTAAGTGAAGGGCTGCACCTGGACTCCAGGGCACTCTTCCCCTAGCACCTACTTTTTGCCCAGTTGAGCGACAACTTCTAGGGTTCCCAGGGTGACCACTCTGAACACAGAGCTGAGCCCTTCAATTCTGGATCTTGAAGAAGGAAGAGGACTTTTTCAGGCAGAAGAAAGAAAGCTAGCTCTTTGGATTGGACCTAAAGCTGAATTGGGCATTAGGTATAGATAGGGAATTAGAGCTCAGGAAAGCCAGGTGAATGGGTTTCCCATGAGGAGCCTGATGTCCTCCAGGAGCTGCCAGGCTTGGGACAGGAGCATTCAGAGGTCCATAGAGCATCAAGGGCCCTGTGCTAGTCACTGTGGAATGCAGGGTTGAGTTGGTTCCTGTCGTGATGAAAAGTTAACAGAGGTTTTTGATGAAGAGATTAGCATGGCCAAAACAATTATTAAACAGTTAATTAGATTAAGATGAGGATGGAGACTGAAATTGGGGATCCCAGTTTGGAGACAATTGCAGTAATCCTGGCCTTGATGAGCTAAGGACTTGGCTGGAAGGCTAGGGTTTGAAAATACAGGAAAGACTGAGTATGGGATAAGGAAACAATGGCGACCGTCTGGAAACAAGTGTGGGGAAGAGGTGGTACTGGAGGGACAATAGCAAGAGGTGTCTGTCCAGTGGACGCACATGTCCCCTCTCCCAGGGACGGATGGGAATGCCATTCAAGTCCGGCTGCTCTTGACCAGACTGTGGACACCCATTCAGAAGCTAGAATTCAGAGAAGCAAAGTTGAGGTTCAAGGGAGGTCAGAGTCCAAAGTGTGTATATATTTGGAAAAGAATTGAATATAACTGAGCGTGAAAGAGAAGAGAGAGGGTGAGGGTTCCGTGAGGTGATACTGAAGGGGAAGCAGGTGGCAGGCCCACGGCTCAGTGAACTGCACTGAGGGGTGCTGTGAGGACCACAGGCGGTCACATACAGGAAAGCACTGGGGAAGGCATGTTACAAGCAACATAATCAGGAGAAACACAGTGACCGCATGATCCTGAAGAACTGCTTCTTTTCTCTAATTCATAGAACTTTGAAGCCGAACTAGACCTGAGAATATTTTGCAGATGAGGGAATTAGGTCCCAGAGAAGGGAAGTGAATGGCTTTCTCTTATAACTCAGAATCAGTTGTTCTGGCCCTAAGCAGTGCTGCTCCCACTTGGCAGCTGCCTCTCTGCTAGTCCAGTCCCTTATCCCTCTTTAGGGAAGGATTCACTTGTACAGGTCCAGGATGCTGGGTCCTCACACTGGGAGCTGGCAGAGGACAGCACACTGCCTCCCTCTCACCGAGTGTGGCTTTATTCAGGAACAGCCTGAGAGGGAGCTCTCAGCACAAACACTGCTCCTACATTGCCCCCTGCTTCTTTCTTTTTAATTTGTATTCCCTTTTAGTTGATTAAGTAATTTTGAAATCTTCACAAAGCAAAGCCATCTACTCATGGACCCTTTACCTTTTCACTCATGCGAATTAATTAACCCATCATGTTTAATCTCCTTCTAACAAAGATTGAAGCAGGATCTGTTTTATGTGAGGGAGGCTTTAAATCTCAACCATGTAGACAGCCACATAATTATGTTTAAAACTAAATCAGCTAAATAAGCCAGACTCAAAAGGACAAATATTGCATGTTTTCATTCACATGTGGAATCTAAAAGGGGAAAGAACATGAAAGTAAGATTATTAAAGACAAAGGGGACCAAGTGGAGGCAAGAAGACAGGGTAATGAAGGGCTATAGAGGGTAAGAACAAAGAATGATGTACATATGCATCAATATGCCACAGTGGAACCTGTTATTCTGTATAATTAAAATGCAGTAATAAAAAAGCCTAAATTAAAAACTGAACCACTATTTTGGGGGTTGTTTTTGGAACATCTATCTTTGAAAGTGTATAAAAGTGATGCCCGTGTACAAACATTTTGAGCAATCAAAACACAGTTGTATTGAAGGAATAGTCTGAGATTTTAACCTTTTTTTGAATTCCTTCTGAAGTCCTATACATCTTAACATCTTTCTGATTTTCTTCTTGAAGGAAGTAACTTGGAAAATACCGAGGAAAAACACAGAGGAACCATTTAGCATAAGTGAAATCAATACTTAAAGGAAAAACATAATCATCTATTGTGAGGCATTTTTAAACAGCTACTAGAAAACCATCACTTCTAGGACATTCTTCAACTTGGGGTTTAAATAATTTTACCCATGAAGAACTTGACAGAACAGAGCCTGTAAAACCCAAAGATTAGGAGGAAGCAGATGGTGAGGTTCACAGTACTTCCTTTGAATTGCCATTTGTCATCACACATTTCCTTAAACTTGGTCCCATCCTAGGTTTCCCCAGGGGACCTTGGGTTTCAGGTTATTCTGTGTTGTTTCTTGTTTGCTAGAGAGGGTCAATGCCCTTTCAAGGTTTCTTCAGTTTCAGAATTACAAAAGCCAGTTCTCTCGGAAGTACCAGTAGGCAAAGTGAGTTTGCTGAAACCTCTTTTGTTTTGAACCAGTAAGGTATGAAGTCAAGAAATAGGTGGGTTGAGAAAAAGTGAGCCGGTCCCAGCACCCAGAAGGAAGCTCCCCCATTGCCATCCCAAGCTCCTAGGGCAGAGAAGGTGAGCCACGTGGGTGCCAGAAGCAACCCCCTGAGGAAATGAAAAGACACATAAACAAGCCTCAAAAATGGACTTTCAGATCACCTACAGCAACCGCAGAGGGAAACAAGATGGAACACTCTGATACTCAACCACCTGGACTCTCTGAACTGACAACAAAAGAGGATCTGGGAAAAATGAAATCAGAAATGATTACTCAGATAATAGCAAAGATTATGCTCATGGTGCAAGACATGATTAATACATCTAGAGAGGACACAGATTAAAAAAAATAGAGGATCTGAGGAACATGATGGAATCCCAACATAGGAAACAAGTGGAATCCATAAAACAGATGCAAACAGATTTCCAGGAGATTAAAAA
>NW_004624770.1:5413840-5468163 GCF_000247695.1 Heterocephalus glaber
ACTCATGTAATGGTACAAGATCCCAATGATGACTGTAACTGTATTTTATACCTAAAATGTACCAATAAACTAAATGGGAAAAAAAAAGAAATAGGTGGGTTAACTGGTCAGCCACAATTCCAAGGCTCTTCCTTTGTAAATCTCTGACTTCTGCCTTGTGTTGCTCTGTTTTCTTGTCGGCAATTCTGTAGCTGGTTCCAGTGCTGCAGGAAGACGTTTGACTTCCAGCAGTCACCTCTGTCCTGAGCATAGCGAGATGGGGAGAGCGTATTAGGCTGGAGTTCAGTCCTCGTTCTATTTCTAGTTTTTGCAATCTTGGGCAAAAACTTAAACTCATTCTTTTCTTCCTTTGCCTTCTATTTTAATTTTTTTCATTTTTTTAATCAAAGTAATGCATACACAGAGTATCAAACACAGTATTTCTTTGTACTGGTCCCCTCTTAAATGATTTGCCTGATTAACCAACTGTTTCATTTCCTTCAAAGTAACCCACCCACAAATGCTCACCACCAGGTGTGCTCTAGCCTGCTTGTGAACTTCTGGCCTCACTGCTGGAGATGTAGGTAGGCCAAAAGTCAGTTCCCAGACCTGCTGTGCCATTTGAACTTGTTGAGATAATTATTCAGTCAGTTATAAAGTATGCAAATCAATACCATATGGATGTATAAAAGAAAATTGCTATTTCTAAGAAAATGTCTTGAAAAGTCTCAATAAAGTCAAACTCCTAAAAGGTGTAGAATTAGATGTCAGTAAGATCATGGTAAAATACTAGGAAAAAAGATATGGGTAAAATATTAGGAAGAAATATTACGTCTGAATGGATTCTGCTTTGCACCTTTACGATCTCAATCTACCTTAATAAAACTGAAATGGGGACACACAGATGATAATTATGGCTTTGATTTATGTAAGAAAGTGCAGATCTGGAAACATGCAGTTATATTCCATGTGCATAAATCCAGGTAGTATTCTTATGAGCGTCTTATAAGATTCAGCTAAATATGGTTGACATAAAGCACTCAGGCCCATGCCTGGTATTTAATAAGGACTTGGTACATGTTAGCTGTTATTGTGGTTATTACTGATTTAATAATTGTGCATCCAGACAATTGTAAAAGAGGGTGGAGAAAGGGTAAAGTTAGATCAAATCAATATTTCAAAAGGAAATTTGGGGATACATTTTTTAATCCAGCAACCAAGTATTAGACCACAAAGGACCTGGACTTCACTGGGATGATTTGATTTCCTTTTGCATCCAATATCTGTGTGTAAAATAAGAGGTATCATTAATCACATTTCTGCAAGATTTAGCTGAAAAGAACAAAAACCTGGATTCATTATTGAAAACAAAGCTTCAGCAATCAAAATGCAATTCTGTTTCAATTTTAGTAAATTACCCCATGGCCTTAGAAAACTGCCTAACCTTTTCCCATCTTAGTGCTCGTTAGTAGGGAAGGATGATGAGAAGCAACGTTATTGATATATCATGTGGCCAGAAAAATTACTCTGAGTTCTTCTGTGTGTCTGCAGACTGCAGTGAGATGTGCCCGGCTCAGTGGCATGAAGCTCCCCAGCCTCAGGATAAGGGTCATTGACATACTAATTTTTTTTTAAATTGATTTTTCCATCAAAGCGCTAGACCTCTTCCCTTATTATAGTGTTTACATCAAGTTTCAACAGGTGAAACGTGCTTCACCATGGAAAATAGAAATGACTCAAATGAAAGTAATGGGATGAAGGGAAAGATCTTGTTTCAGTAGATTGTCTATGACACTAAATAAGTCTTAATTGCATAGTAAATCTTATAAATGCAATATAAAAACATGTATACTGGAGATGCAGTTTAAAATCTTACTAATTTTAGTGGCTCTAATGAAACAATTAATTTCTGTCATGTAAAGCAAAACCCCAGTGCTGACATTTAAAGTCATGTTCATTGTTGACCTTGGATGAACATTCACAGTTACTTAATACAGGATCATCTATGGAATAAGCCAATCTACACTGATTGTGTGGACTGACCCCAAATGCCTAGATAGTCATTCCATAAAAAGATAAATGGGAATAACAGTGATTTAGGAGATACAGTATGGACAAAGCCTTTGAAGAGTTACATACTCTAGTACGGTATTATTATTGGAAGGTAGATGAGAACACTTCTCCTAGAAGATGAGTCATAAGAAATTTTTTTTATTAGATATTTAAAGAAGTATTTATCTCAAAAATGTAATTTAATTCAATATATATTTATGTATGATGCTAAACTAGGTTCAGAGAACTTATAAAAAAAGAATGAAACTGGATCAGACCTGTGTTCAACAAGTTCACTGTGTAATGTAGGAGATATGCATCTGACTGATGCGGTTCCATCTGCGACATGTAGAGAGCTAAACTAGACCAGGGAAGCGTATCCAGTGCCTGAGTGCACTCCCATTATTATGCCTCAGTGTCAGGTTTCTAGATGCAATTAAGAAATTGGCAAATGACCTTGCATACCCCTTTTATCTGAGCTGTCTTGGAAATGGAGACGAGAAATTGTCATATCCGTATTTTTAAAGGAAATGACTTGATCATTACAAGCCAAATAGCTTAAAAGCAATACCTGATGAGAACAATCCATCATACAATCAATAAACAGTGTACCAGAGTGTCATAAGAGATACAGAAGCAGACACATTTGACTTTCTGAGTAGCTAGTTTTCTGTACCAATTTAATTTCCTTCCATGTTTAAGTGATAGACTACATAAATAATGATAATATGCTGGATAACCTCAATTTTGTATGGAGGAAAATTTTAGGTTCTAGCCTAAACAATATTCTTATCATTAAGCCATGAAAATGTGACCTTAATTGTGCTGCTGTTACATGGGTGAACAGGTAAGTATAGAGTTGCGATTAAAGTGGGTTGGAGCAACGGATTACATATCAGGTTCCAACCATGAGGATCAGTTGTATTGAAGGACCTATAACTTATAGATGAGCTATATAAATGACTTATAAATACCTTCATCCAAAATCCAGAAATTACTAAGTCAAGTAGAGCTTCTGATACTTTATACTAGGCAACTCACAACAATACAATTGCAAAATGCCCTTGGACATACTTCTTAAGTCATTCTCAAAATACAAGAGTGTTTCATTGACATAAGTAGAACATGATACATTTCAGCCCAAATGAAATTTGGTGAAAGTCTAAGAAGACAAAATCAAAAAGATTTTGCTCCCAATTAGGGTTAGAAAAGCAATATTCTTCATTAGTCACACTGATGGTGGATTGTTGAAATGGAGAAAGATAGAAAGACAGAGAATTCACATTCCCACATTGCTTGAGTTCCACCATTCTGAGTACTAGAGTGAGTTTTAATAAACATATTTTGAAAATATTTTTTTTAAAAAAAACATGCAGGGAGAAAACATCTACATATCGATTATGTAATATATAAGTAAATAGTATAACATAAGTTATATATTATGTCATAATTAAATATTGTATAAAATATATGGTATAATATAACATATTATATTCTAGATCATGCGTTTATAATGCACTCTTTAAGGAAAGAATTGGAACTGTGTAACTCAAAAAGCCAAACATTAGTCATGTAATCACCTGTGTACAGTTCCCAAGAATTGTTCACAGCCTGAGAAGGGCTCTCCTCTCCTCATAGATGGTAGTACAAGAAAAAATATGCTATGTTACATCTGGCCAACTTTATCTGGCAGAAAGAGGCCCATCCTGATCATCAGGATAAAAACAAGAAGTCTCTCGAAGCTCTGCTACACACTAATCTACCATCAGTTCTGGATCATTTAAATACCCATGGATTTCTTCCCTGAAAGCCCTTTTCTTTCTTCCTGAATTTCAGTTTCTATTCTCTTCCAAGCCTTCCATACTAAGGCATCCTACAGTGGACCACTCACCCTCAGTCCCAGGAGATGCACATGACACGACTACCTAGAGTATCAATGCTACCTGAAGACATTTATCCTAAGCACTCAATTTTACCCCTATATTTTAGTGGAAAATGTAATTGTATGCTAACATGCTAATATGTTATAGAGCAGCACGCTAAGTATCAAGGGAATTCACCTTCTCTCTGATGGCCATTCTCCAACCCGATCACTCTGCCTCCCCCACCTCTGTCTCCCTGCCCCAGAGAGCACAGGCACAAACTGTCTTTTGTCTGGGTAGAGAGGTGACACCAGATTTACTATCACTACTTTGTTAATTAGCCCTGAAATATAAAGGACAATATATTTCATTTCATGACTTCCCATTCCCTTGATTTTCCTTGTTACAAATAAAATGTTAGAGACTTCGTGGCATCTTTCTGTAGAAAGCTGTGCAGATGTCTTTGGATGTGTTGGTAATATGTGCATGTCTTTTCTCTTGTTTTCCAGGATGGGGGCCAGCACTCAGAACCGGTGAGTAACCTCCTCATAATGTTTGAGTCCCACTTAGAAAACCTCAGTGTTGCTTCTAAGCACGCGTTCTGGTGATGACAGTAACCACCGGAAGCCACAGCCCAGGTGCCCCAGCTGGGTGTGGAAAGTCTCTATGGACAGGGAGAGAAACAAGCAGACCACGATCCAAGACCTCACAGAATTTTACAAAGGAAACCAAAGGCTCTGAAGATAGATATCCATTATATATAGCTTGATGAATAAGTAATGTTTATCTTATTTGAAAAAGTTTAGGTTTCTTCTGTTTTTGTTTTCAAAGAATTTACCATTTCCCTAGGTCATTGGGCTACATTCTTTAGTTTCCAAAATGCCTTCTATGAATACAGTAAAATGTTGTTAACCCAGACATTGCTAATACATAAGCTTTGGCACCTCCATTTAGACTAACCCGAAATTTATCTCAGAATGATCTACAGGGAACTGATTTACTAATCATAATAGAAAGAATGCTTGCAATCCATGGAACAGAAGGCATTGGTTTTGTGGATCTAGAATATGGTGGTCTTTAGGCCCCCCCAAAAAAGCATAAAATAAGGGTCCATATCATTAAGTAGATGTCTCCTTAGACAGACTTTATTGGAAGATTACAGTATTGAAAGTAATAAAACTGCATTGCTTTCAATAAATTCTGACTGCCATTATTTAGGCTGACTTTTCCTCCCCATCTTCCCAAACTCATTACTTCAATCTAATGAAGTTTAATATTGTGTAATATATGAACATAGGCATTTATTAATAGAAGAGGATCAATTCCTATTTTCCTAGTTTAAAATTAACAAATATAAATTTAAACTTTGGATATTTTTCTGTAGCATTTATCACCTAAATGATAGTACTATATTTACTTTTCAAGAAAAATGATGTATCATTCCCTTTCCTTCTTCATTATTTTATACAGCAGACTTTTAAAAAAAAATCAGTATCTTCACAAAGCAAACAAGACAAATTCCAAGGACAATAACAAACATTTGAGGTGAGGTGGGAAATCAAGTCTGTCCTCTTTGGGTGTGTTGAAAAACTGAAGTAGTAACTGAGTCACTATTAATTTCCTTATTCTTTTACTCCTTTAAACAAATATTAAGCCACACTTATTCTATCAAGGGATGTAGCAGTAGCTTCAGGCTCTGGCCATGGTTCTGCAGCCCATCTGCCCCCGGGCACTGGCCACCCCCTAAATATAATGTTTTTGTTGTGTTCATTCTGCTGGCAACTTCTATGTTGAGACAGAGTTGGAGACAAAGTTTTGACTCATAGTTTCAGATGATTCAATCCATGGTTGGTGGCCTCAAGGCAGAAATGGCATGGTGGAAAAGAATGGATGGAAGACAGCTGCTCAATCCATGGCAGCCAGGAAGCAGACAGAGAAGAAAGGAGCCAGGGACAAGAATATGCACTTCCAGGTCACACCCCAGTAATTCACCTCCAAGCAGGCCCACCTCCTAAGAGCACACTCAGCTATGAAATCTCTCATCAATGGATGAGTCCACTGTTGAGTACAGTGCCCTCTTTGATCCAGTCCCTCTCAAACACATGAGACCTTATGGGGGACATTTTATATCTAAACCGTAACAGTAAGTATAATGACTGAGATGAATAAACAAAAAGAATAGAATTTCTACAAGTAGAGAAAAAAGAACAAACTTTCCAGCAGTATAAGCAAAAGCATAGAGATATAGAAGTAAGTGGAGAGCTCCAGAGAAACAGTGGACCGGAGTGAGTTGTAGGAAGCTGAGTGCTTGGAATGGGGTAGAGAGTGTTCTTAAAAGTATGCAATCAAGGAAAGATGCTCTTTAGCCAAGTGCAGTGCCTGAAATCTCAGTAACTTGGGAGGCTGAGGCAGGAAAATCACAAATTCCAGGCCAGGCTGAGCAATGTAGCAAGACCTTGTCTCAAAAGTGGTGGGGGGGGGGGGTGCCTGGCAAGTGCAAGGTCCTGATTTTGATCCCAATACAAAAAAATAAATATAAATAAATAAAATTAAAGAATAAAAAGCACTGGGGAGGTAGCTCAGTGGTAGAATTTTTGCCCTGGGTTCAATGAGGCCCTGGGTTCAATCCCCAACACCGAAAGACAAAAGGAAAAAAAGATGTTCTGTCAGTGATTGGTTACAATAGCTGGACTTCAGAGAGAAAGATTTGAGCATGTTCTGTGCAGTGTTAAAATGAGAAGACTTGAGGATAAACAAGACTGCCTAGGGATAAAGGAGACAACTTTGAGGAGCAGAGAATAGAATCAGCTTCTCCTTGAGACACAAAAAAAGCGGATTTTCTTTTAAGATAAATTCGAAGGTGGGTATAAAGAAAACTGAGGGCATTTCTGTCTGAGAGCTTCCACTGTTTGTCCACTATACACTCGGACAGCATGGGACCTAGACTAGGAGAACAGGTTTGAAAACGAACAAAGCCACCCAAGAATGACGTAACCAGGACAGGCCCCACAACTTCTTTTAATTTCAATGCTACTCTGTGTAAAATGGAGGCAGTAATAACAGTGAATTCAGTTTGGAGGACTTTCCAATTATGTGAAAGCACTTCATGAACTGTAAAACAGTGCACGAGAAGCAGCCTGACATGCAGCCGAGACGCCCTGGCTAAGCTTGCTGAAGCCTTACACATGAAACCGGGTAACATTGTGTAGCTTACACAGGTTCCTGAGATTGTGAAAGACAAGTCATGTTCCGTGTATGCACAGTGTCCTAGAGCTGAGAACTGTTGGATTATTATTATTCTCTATGGATAAGAGCGTGTTTATGGGGAAAGAGGAGACAATCTCAGTGAGCTAAGAAAATAAGAAGGGGCATGTCTAAGTGTTTTGCGTGTACAGCCACACCTATGTGCTCTGAAGCAGCCGCAGTAGGTGATCTGGTGACATGGTGTTGGGAAGTCAAAGCAGGTCCACTAGTGGCTAAGGGCTGGTGCCTTTGAAGGAACAACTGGAAATATTGATCAGTCCAGATCCTAGAAATGTAAAGGATTGGAACTTAAGAAGTTGTATCCTATCATGTACTCTGGCTTGGATGGATCAACCAGTAGCTTGTGATCCAAAAGCTTTTATCCTTGTCAAGAAAAGGAGTGGCTTCTAGATGTTCCCAAAGTCATGAGCTCTCAACCATCAGTGGGTCAGTGGCTGGCAAGATCCCTGTCTGACGTTCCTGTCTTTTCACCACACACCCTTGGCCTGCACTCCTACCTCAGCCTCCCCTTCCACTTGACTTTTAGTTCTTCTCTAATACAAGAGAAAGCAAAAAATTTTCCCACATCTTCTGAAATAGAAAAGTAGAATTAGAATCTGAGCCAAGTCAAAAAGAGCCGGGCTACTACTACCCATCTCACTCCACTGACACCCATTCTACAGTGCAGTGCGGGATTTGCTGACTGCAGTAGTTAGGGCTGTACTTCCCCCCACACCTAGACTGGATTATCTCACAGCCACTGCAAAAATGTTCAGTGTCCTCTTAAAATACTTAGTGAGCCTTGGGGATCCCAAGAGAGCTTCCGAGATTTATCTTGATAGTTACTAAACTTTCCTCAGAGGGAGATTTGAATTGCTAGAGCTCTCATCCTCAATTTGCCAAATGGCAGTAATAAAGAAAATATAGGCTAAATCTTCCCCATTATTGACTCCTATTTTAATTAATGTAAGATATATTCCTCATTTAGGAACACCGTTGATTCACTCAGTCAGTGATTATTCATTAAGCATGAATACAAGGTGCTAGCTACTATTTAAGATCTTTGAAGATGATGAATATACACATCTTCTATGAATAATATTTGAAACAGTAGGAAAAAACTTCCCAAATTCAGATAAAGTTCTAGGTTTTTCTAAAACTACTACACCAGAGATAAATTAGAGGTTGGGAAACCCCAGAGCTTTTTCTTCTCCCTCCTTAATCCCAAAGCTAACTCTCCTCTTCTTTTCCAGTATAAATCACCTGAAATTCACCTCCAAGCTCCTGGCTTCCCGTATGGTTCTTTCAGTTAGCTTGGTGGTCTGATATTGGGTAGCTTGTCCCAGGACACCTTACCATCCACGGCCCATGTGGGGACTTCCTTGCTTAGCTAAAGCCTTGGAGAAGTTCACATGCCTGCCTTCCTCAGGTTAACAAAGACCCGGAGATATTTCTCATGTACCAAAAATGCACATCAGGGCAGGGGATTTTAGCTCAGTGGTTTTGCTGCCTGCTGCACAAGCACAAGGACCCAAGTTCGATCCCTGGTACAAAAAAAAAAGCACATCAATTCTTTCCGTGTGTGTGTGTGTGTGTGTGTGTGTATGTGTGTGTGTGTGTGTGATATTGGGGATTAAACACACACAGGTCCTTTACCCTGAGCTACATCCCCAGCTCATTTTATTTTTTATTTTGAGACAAGTTAAAGTGCTGGGATTACAGGTGAGCACCACCGTGTCAGGCTTCAGTCTTTGTGGAATGTGCTTTAATCACTTGGTACCTTGCCGGCCAGATCTGAGTGTCCCCTGCAGCTACCATTTCATTCCTGCCTGGTTTGTATGTGTCTTCATTCCAGATCTGCTTATGTGACCATCTCATCTCTCATTAAAAATGAACAAAAAGCCAAATATCTGCACTTTTCATTTCTTTGGCCCTAACCACCCTTTCTTTCTACTTCTTCCCTTAATTGGCATGTCTCCCATTTCTGTGTTGTCTGTTTTCTTCCTTACTCTCCTTTGTACCCTTTATGTGGCTCACAGGTTTTAGTAACCCTTGGAGTGTAGGCATTTTGTTTATTTTCCACTTAGTTGGAAGAACACAAAATATGTACATTAAGTTCCAAACTCAAAATTAGGAATAGGTGGTCACATTTCATTCATGTGTTTTCCTCATTGTTTTTTAAAAGTCTTTGTCAGGTAGAGAAGCAATGCTCAGTTTCGGCCAATCCCATGAATCCTTAACAGCAAGAATATAATCCACATCAGATGTGGCAACCATGATCAAATATTCAGTACAGAGTCCAAAACTTGAATCTTCTGACTCAAAAGACTGTACTTCCTCAGGTTAGAGACTGGAGTAGCTTTGCTTTATTTCATGATCAGAGAGTAATTCAAAATCATTTCTAGGGTTATCAAACTGAGAAATGTTCCTTAGAATTTCATGAAGAAAATCTTCAGGCAGGGTTTATATACCAGGCAAAGGATCCACACATGGAAGGGTAATACCTTCCTATATACTGAGAGTGAATTTTATTCTTCCAAAGTACAGGCTGCTCTGTGTACAGACTGCAAGGGCTGTGACTTTATAGAAAGTCCCTCCACCTGCAATGAGCCCATGCTGGGAGCTTTGGGTTCAGTAGGAAAGACCTCCTGGGCACAGCTGCTGGGAAAGACTGCTGTCTGCCTATATCTGTCCTTGATGCTCCTTAGACACAAACAGGAGACACGGCATGTATTCATGAGCATTGAAGTTTGCAGAGCTGTTGCTCCCAGGCTGGAGTTCATGAGGTTCTCCTGACCCAATGATGCTAAGGGCTGGAATCAAGGTTAGGTTGGTTTTAAGGTTAGGGTGTGCGGAGCACAGCTGCCCATCTTAATGCTTTGATAGCAACAGCCTGGCTCCTTCTTCTGCACCATAAGCCATCCTTCCCCCCATCCTCCCGGAAGTCCTTCTCTGCAGGTGCAGATTACCAAAGCCAGTAGGATGATATAGAGACTTCTACAGCCTCCCTGAGCTTATGTGAGAATTAACCCTTACAAATCTCACAAAAATTGATGAAGGCAATTTTTAAAAAATGCAGCATAAACCTTAAGTTTCGTGGCCTAACAATGTGAACTGGAAAGCCCATCGGCCACAGGGGGCAGGCCCCTCCCTACCCCCAGGGCATTTGCACTGCTTGCTCATTCAGCACAAACCATCCCTTGCTTCTCATGCCCAGGACAATCACAGAGAAGTTGCTGGGTCTTTTTCTTTTGTAGGGAAAGGGGTTGTTCATTTTTATTCTTGTTTGCAAATAATCAGCAAAGAAAATCTGGCATGCTATGGTTAATTTGGCTGTTCTCTTAAATATTTTCCTGGTACCTGGATTATGCACCCATTATTTGAATAACCTGATTTGCAAGTGTTTTTCACCGTCTTGTTGAAGTTCCAAGTAATCTGAAGGGTCAAAGTTTTCCATTTTTTTCTCTTGCATTAAAATGATCTGTCCTTTCCATTGTAGCTACACCCAAAAATCTTTTTTTCCCTAGCATTAAAGTGCAGAATAATTCAATGACGAAGATGGAATTCTTCTCAAAGTGTAACTGCTCCCCTTGCTGGCGGAAAGCGGCAATGACATGCCATCCATCTTTGCAAATGTAATCTTGATTCCGGGCAAGGGCTTAATTTTGGTTTGACTTTGCTTGTTTGGGGGTTAGATTATTTGGGGGGGTATTTCTTTGTCTCTATATTTTTAATCCCCACAGTAAACTGAGACTAAGCATAATGAAACTGGATACATTAACGTTGTCATCATACTTTGTAAATCAGGTAGGCTAAATTTATGGAATACTGTACAAGAATTTTAAAATATTTCTTAAGTGAAGAAAGTAGGAAAACAAGAAAATTGGTGTTTACTGATTACTATTTTCAATAAGTAATAAAGTCTCTGAATTTCTTCATTGAGGTACAATTTATATGCAATAAAATCCCCATATTTGTTCAGTATTATGGGTTTGATCATTGGTCATACCTATATTGGCCACTCAAAATAAGGTGTTGGATCTCACATTTTAAATATTTCTCTCACACCCTTTGCAGTTGATTCCAATCCCAGACATTATGATCTCCTTTCTTCCCCACCTCTAATCTCTTTCCCACTGACCAGATGACTATTTTCTTATTTTTATTACCATAATTTAGTTTGACCTCTTCTTGGACTTTATATAAATAACACATCACGTGCTTTGTAAAAGCTTTTTTCACATGCCATAATATTTATGAAATTGTTTTACATATCAATAGCTTACTCCCTTTGTGCTGGCATCTAATATTCCATTGTATATGATACAACAAGCTATTTACCAATTATCTTATTTTGGACACTTAGCTTCTATTACAGGGTTTTTATGAATAAATAAGATCATATGAATATTCTTATACAGTATACTTCTGAATATATGTTTTTCTTTCTGTTGGATAAATACCAAAAAGCAGAATTTTTAGGTCACAAGGTAAATGTTTAATTGTACAAGAAACTGACCAATAGTCCCCCAGCAGGGTTGAAAGTTCTAGGTGCCCCTCATCTATACCAGCAGTGGGTAGGAAGTGAGATTGTTTCTAGTTTAACTTGCATATTTCAGATGTCTACTGATATTATGCTCATCTTCTTGCGCTCTTATTGCTGATTTGTATATCTTTTTGTTGTGATTTTTTGCATTTTTATTGAAAACAAAAAATAGGTGAAATGTCTACTGTTAACCGTAGGAGTTCCTACATTCTGGGTGTAAGGCCACTGTCAGGCATGTGTGTTATATAAATAGTTTTGCAGGTTGTGATTTCCTAATTAATTTTATTAAAGTGCTTTCTGAGGAACAGAAATTTTTAATTTTGATAAAGAACAGTGGATTGTTTTTCTCCTTTATGCTTAATGCCTTTTAGTATCCAAAGAAATTATTTTTCTTTCCAAGGTTGTGAAGATATTCTGCTATTACTGGAAAAAGCAGTGACAGCAACTTTTTAAGACTGAGAATAATAATGAGGACAGTTTTCAGGCAGATAAAGAGGCATGTTTACGATGACTGAAACATGAGATTGTCCCTACATTTTTATACATGTGTGATTACCTCTTAATTTTCAGAAGTCTTCTTGATTTATCCACCTTTTTCTAAGAACTAGATGATGGTAATTAGCAATTTAGGTGTTTTGAGACTAGTCAGTTTTGAAGTACTAGGAAAGCTCAATGTGAGACTTGAGTGTCCTCCATATGACAATGACTTCGGATAATGATCTTTATATCACAGGCGATTTTACGACATTCGTCACTGTCCTTGACAAATGGTCTCAATTCCAAGGAGACAGGTCATGCTGTCTCTACTCCTTATCCTCCCTTTTGCAGCAAGAAAGTAATTGCGCATTATCAAACTGCCCTATTTCATTTGTTCTATATATGTGAAACTTTTGGTATCTTAAATATAGACTCTCAAATATGTAAGTATGCACACATACAGATAAACAGATGATAGATAAGCACAGATATAAAGATATATAAAAGACCCTGATCATCTTTACTAAGATGCTGTCCTAATGTCACTAAAGCTTAGGAAAGCTCTAATAACTTTTACTCCTTTGATTAATGTTTATTTATTGATAGATAACTGTGTACTCGACCCTGGGTATACAGTTGGGAACCAATGACGAGGTACATGACCTCCAGGGGCTTACTGTCCAGTGGAGGTAGGGGCAGCACTGTTTTCACTTCTGTCTGATGCTCCACAGGGACAAGACAGGGGCTGCAGAGACCGTAGTAGGAATAGTACAGGTGCTGAAGAGACAATCATGGGGAAGACCTGTCTCTGGGAGGCCTGCCTGAGCAGGTGCAGCTAATCAGAGCCTGGATTGAGGGGGACGCAGCCCTGTGACAGGTGGAGAGGAGCACTTGGTACAGGTGCAGTGAGAAGGCTGAGATCCTTAGGCAGGAAAGAGCCAGCATGATTCTAGGCCAGGTGACAGGGTGTGGGGAGCAGAGGGAAGCAAATGTAAAGCAAGGTAGAAGAAGGAGACCTCAGCAAGATCCCCGCAGGGCCTCATCACTCACATCCGGGAATAGCAGAGGAAGTCTCTGGTACCTTTTAGGAGCGCATAAGAAAACCTCACATGCCTTACAAAAGAAGTGGGAAGTGTTTGTAGCTAGAAAAAGGGGTATTAATTTGTCCTTACTTAGAGTCCCCAAACAGCAGCTTATGAGTGGCAACTGGTGGCACATGGCCTAGAGTGACCAGGGTTACTTGCTGGTACTCATTAAATGGAATTCTCAAAACACGAGGCCCATAGAAGTGTGACACGGTGCAGGGTGCTGACAGGGCACACACTCAGTACATGGTAAAGATGTCCAAAGATGTCCCATCCCAGGAAGGATTAATAAAGAAGTCAACGGAAAATGAAAAGCTGAAAATGACACCTATGCTAAATAAATGTCAGAAACTAGGAAAAGAAGAACAAAATGGCACACTGAAATAAAGGTCAAGAAAAGGTCTAGAATGTGTTATTAATAGTGTTGACTACAACGGAGAAATCTGAGACACGAACCAGGTAAAGCTCCCTCCTGGTCTTTATAATGTGTATGCAGAAAATATTTGTCAATCAGCCACTGTTCAACTTTATTCAGGAAATAGACTGTTTTTTCTCACAAAAATTCTCCAGTTCTTGACTCTAAAAGTAAATCTGTAGATAAGCTCAGGTTTTTCCTAATAGTTCAATGGGCTCCTTTACAACACTAAACACATTTTTGAGTTGGTCTCAGAATCATTAGTTTAAACAGATCTCTGAGTCCTTAAAAAGGTTTTCTACTCATTGTATTAGATATTTTTTCATATCTCCTGAGGCTAAACTTGGCTAGTTGGTATCACTGTGGAATTTGAACATAGGCGCATAGAACTAATTTCCTCATTTGACTTTTAAATTAGTTTCGTGTGTGTTAACTAAAATTGAAATGTTTCGATTATGAATAACGCCGAGACGAACGGTATACTCCATTGACTTTAATGAAGTCTACATGTTCTTGCAGGCTTCTGAATGACGGCTAGGTTGCAGAGTTCTCAAATCTTATTACTTAATACGTGCTGCACTCACACATTTTATTTATGATAATATCACAATCATAGTCCTTTAATTGTATGAACACAATTGAACTTTAAAATTTTTTTCCTCAGCATTATCAAGGCATTGACCTTACTAAGGGTGTGCCTGACCTATTTTTACATAACAAGAAGATTTGACAACCAATCAAATAAATTCCATTAGCTAACGTTTCCTACATGACTTACTTGAAAGGCACGGTGCTAAGAGATTAATTTGCAAAGAATAAACAGATCATCATTTAAAGTTATCTAGATTTTCATGTTCCAATTCTAGATTATTGAAGATTTTAAATGAAATTTGGGTCTTCAGTGATCATAATAAAATGTAAATAATAGGTCAAATACCAAACAACACCTGTTACTCACATATGCAAGAGGAGGCAGCTTGGAAAATTTGAATAATGATATTAATTTTCTAGGACCTCAAGGAAAAATTTTTGCTAATTTTTAAACCAAGGAAGCCTTTGTTAAGTTACATCTTAACAAAGTGGTTGTTAGAAGGGTAAAAATATGCTCAAATACTTAAAAGTGCATTTAAATTTTATGCCATATATCAAGGCCTCAGGCTCAAGATACAGTTTTCTTGTTTTATTATTTTTGTTAATTTTTTCATGCCAAACAAGGAATCATATTATAAAACAATACTTAAAAATTAACAACTCTTCCCTCAGTATTAGGAGGGTAAATGATGTAATGATTCATGATATGCCAATGTTGAGTTGCAGAACTTTGAAAAGGACAGTATATTCAGTGTGTGTAACAGGGTCTGAAAATGAGCTATTTCCATTACATGCACAGAATCAGCAAAGGTATGCACGGCACAAATTCAGAGCAAGAAATTATGGACACCTTTGTACTTGCTGCCATTAAATACATTGCATGTATCAAGAAATATCTTACTAGTTGAATTGTACACTCATTTATTTCAAGAAGGACAGAGTTTCAGTGGCCCTCCCCAAGCTCTGACACTACATGAAAGAATTAGATCTAGGAGCCATGAATCCACACTACTGGCTTGAACAGAGTGTGTAACATACATAGAACATACATGCAAAGGAGTCTCCCAACATCTTGCACCCTGGAAAGTTTCCATGTGCACACGGTCTAATTTAATATCCAGTCCCATAGTCTGCAATTCCTTGATAGAAAGTAGAGTTGTCTGTCCCAAACTCTTGAGGGTAAAATTTATTTATCATTGTTTCTTTCTGCTTTGTTTTGGACTCTAAACTTGGACTGTATGACCTGCTATAGACTTCTAAATCTTTCTTTATGTGATTTGGGGAAAATTGTTACTTCTCTAAATGCTAGGCCTTTGTTTTTGTTGGTTGCTTCTATTTGCATACCAAGGTTCGCTGTAAACTGAAAAAAAATCACAAATTAAAACAACAACTAGAGGGGTATTTATGTGTTTGTCAGTTTATGGGCTTGGGGACATACAGCAGCAGAGGCTGGGTGAAGGCATGGGTCCCCTCGCACCTGGGTCTCACACGAGGGCTTGCATGGGCCAAAGCATGACCAGGGCCATGTAGGGCTGGGCACTAAGGCGATGGAGCCTTGTCCCTCTGTGCACAGTTGCATTCTAATGGCCAAAGGCAAGGGGGTACTTTGCCAATCTAACTAGGATCCAGGGAGCATCCGAGGAATTGGAAACACAGCTGGGGTCACCTGCAGACCTCATGGGAACTTGGAACCAAGGAGGATGGGGACAACCTGGGAGTGAAACCCCCCGCACCCTAGAGAGACCCCCAGGTCGGGGCTCTCACTGTAGCCTTCCAGGCTCCTCAAGACTGAAAGTGTGGAAACTTTTAAATAAGAGGAATAAATACAAAGGACAGTCCAGCAGTTTGAGTTTAAAGGCACCCTGAGTTTGCTTCTAGTCTGTTCTCTTGAAGGATCTCCCCTTTTCCATGCTACCCCCTACACTGGGTAGCTGTTCAATCTTCCGTGGGGACTTCCTGCTCCCAGTAGGCTGGAGCTGGAATCCAGGACAGCACTGGACCTATTGGTTCTCAGCCTGACAGTGGCTCTCCTTTTTTTCATCAGAGGGCCCAACCTTTCCAGCACCGCTGTCTCCACTCACTCATCCCAGTCCTCTGTCCAGACCCTGTAGGGCCGCCTGCCTACATCCTTTAAAGCTGTCTGTGCTACACCAGAGAGCACTCTGCTGTGCTGCCATCATTCTGCACCCGCCAAGGTACGCTACCAGCCCCAGCACTGCAGCAGCGGGCTTCTAGGCAGCTCCCTGTTAACCACTGTCCATGCTGGGCTCTCATTTGTCTGCACCATTAGCTGTCCAGTGCCGAATTGTTTGGAATGTAATTGTTCCATGATGGATTAGATTCCCAGATGAGTCAGGGAACTGTGCTGAGATTCCCTGTTGTGTCATTCCTGGCCCTACCCAGACCCCATGGGTAATAACTGCCTACTTCTGGATAAAGTGCTTGACTGTGGATAAGCATGCGTAGGTGGAAGATAGACAACATTTAAGCCTATTTCCTTTTTTGACACCAGCAACCTTCCTTCTGTGGCTTGGTGCTTCATCCTGGTTCCTTCCCCTCCCTTGGGCATGATAAACCCTGGATTCTGAGGCCAGAGAGAACTGGACTCAAGCCCTTGCCCATTTTATGACCTTGGGCAAGTTGGTTAGCGTCTCAAAGGCTTAGTTCTTCTATAAAATGCTAATATATTAAAAATTGTTTCAGTGTAAGATCTTATACTAATGCATGTGGGTATATGTTTATTTTGTCATTATTGTATTTTCTTTATTACTACATCATTGAACTGAAACTTTATACCACTAACTAACCCAAAGGGCCTAGAGATAAACTAGCCTGGCTTTGCACCCCACCCTTTGCCTGGCTCACTCCACACTTGAGGATCACAAACTTGGCTGCATATGAAATGTCACCTGGGCTCATTACCAAGTCTGAGCACCTGGCTGTTACCCAGAGCCCCATGCTTTGCAGACTTGGCTCTCTTCAGCCATGGCCTACCCACTGCAGGACTCCTTAGCGCATCTGACTGCCTCTCTTCTCTGCCTGTTTGTCCTTTTGAGGACTCTTTGCCATAATTCCTCCAGCTGGCATTCTATTTTCCTTTGGAACAGTCCCCATCAGGAAATTCCCAATCAAATGCTGAGATTGTCAAACTGTCCAATTCCCATACTCCTTAAGACAGTTCTACCAATGCCGATGCTAGGTGATAGATGTCAGTTTCCTAAGTTTACTTCATATAAAGACAAAAAAACTTAATTTGTCTCCAGACATGTTATAAATGAAAATTTTCACTGTGTATGGTAGACATACTTAATATAAAACTTAGTAGCCCTAGAAATATTTACAACATCCAAGGCATATGAGCCTTCCCTGAAAACTAAGGTTAAAGGACAATAAAGTGAAAACAATAGAACTATTACCTTGTTTCTTTTGCCAGTTTAATTTAGAAACTGTGCTTTCAGGTTTACCTCCCAGGCTTGTGCTTCTATGTATTTCTGATGCACCCCAAAGTAGGTTACCATGGATTTAGTTCTACCAAAGGCAAAAGAAAAAGAAAAGAAAAACATAAAGTAGATGAGAGGAGGGCTTTTTCACAATTCAATAATGTCAAAGAACTTTTCCAAGGTTGTATTTCAGAAGATATGTTTTTTTAAAGTATTTGATGGTACCTTTTGCAATGGAGCCACAGAATAATAAAAGCTTATTTAATTTCATTTTCCACTCCATTACTCCCCAAAGAGTAGGACCAAGTGAAGAAATGCCATCACAGATTGCATGCTGTGTTTCAGAAACTTATTACCACATTTGCTCATGTTATTTTACCTATCTTTCTAAAATATTTTAATTCTAAAGTGAGGGAAGGGAAGTTACACTAGGACCTAAACCTTATTCAGATCATGACCGGGCACCTTCCACTAATTCAAAGATCTGGGTTCATTGTTTTTCTACTAAAGTTTCTGAACAACAAATCTAAATTATCTAGCATTTAACAAACAATAATACACAAAGACATCATGCCAGAAAGATGCACATGCATTAGTTCTGTGTCACATCCAACTCCAAGGTCGCCCACTCACAGAATGGGCCCCCCAGGCCACCACTTTACCACTGTAGGTTTTTTGGTCCATAAAATAAGAGTGTGGTCCTGGATGGCAGGGAGATAAAATGGTCTCTAAGATCCTTTTCACCTTTGAAGTCTTGAGAGCCCGTGACTGAATCAGAGTTACACATATATACAGAGTGCAACAAAATGTTAAGTAGAAACCAACAGGGGCTCCTTTCTTTTTCAAGTCCTTGATGTATAGAGCAAAAACCTCCCTCAAATAGTGAGATAACTGTCTGTGTGTGGCAGAAAGAAGGGCACAGCAAGAGACGAGAGTGAGCACTTTGTCAGTGATTCCTTTGGTCCCCAATTAGGAGTTTCAGTGTTTTGGCAAAGGACGGGTACAAACAAAAATAAATATCTAGCACAAAGCTATGTCTGAAGATTGAAAAAGTGGAAGACTCGCTTCTCTTCATGGTGGCAGAATTAACCCGATTAGAAATGCCAATCTTATAGAATACCTGCTGTGAATCCAGGGCTAGGTGCTACAAGAATAATAAAGCAACAAAGACAAGTAGCAAAAATAAATACAAGACAAACAGGGTGAGAGCAGGTATGTAAAGTATAAATCTTGGCTTATAGTACACAACATGTGTAACTTTTGTGTGGACACACACACACGTGTGCATGCTACTGGGGATTGAATCCAGAGCCTTCTCGCTGAACTACATCCCCTTTTTTTACTTTTCTTTTTAATTTTGAGACAGGACCTCCCGAAGTTGCCCAGGCTGGCCTCAAACTTGCCTTTCTCTCTGCTTCAGCCAACCGTGCACCACCACCCCCAGCTAACATTTTTTTTTTTTGCAATTTTCATTTTTTCCAATTAAATGCTTTCCATGTTAAAAAATGTAGACTCAAAATTTACCATTTCAAAGCCAAAAGAAATAAATTGTGAAGGATTACAAATTAGGCAAGAACTGCACTTAAAGTGATTGAGTTCCATATAACATGGCTAAGAGGAACCAAATATAAGTGAAGGGATAATGCTTTTAGGATTTATGTCTTATGCACGAATGTCTTACTGATTGTTAATGTAAATACTATAAAGACCACTTGACCATTCTGAAATTGCTTATGTAGTTAGGCCAATTCTCTGGAATAACCATGTCATACCTCCTCTAGTTTGACATGTAACCCCAAGCCCTACATTCCTGTGCTCTTAGTAACATTTCTTTTTGTGTTTCATGGGGCTGCCTGGGTGAGCTACTGATTTTTTTCTCCATCATCTTCAGCCTTTTCTTCTCTACTGACGGCTTTCTATCAGTATCCACTATACAGTATTTTCTTCTTTAAAGATAGATAGATGATAGATAGATAGATAGATAGATAGATAGATAGACAGATTCTTGAATCCAGTGTCTCCCTTCAGATACATCTCTTTCCTGCATCTTACAAGACTTCCTCTCCTCCTTCTCAGCCTCATTTACTTCCTGTCCGCTGCAATCTGGCTTCTTCCCAACCACTTCCATCCACTTCACTGGGTTCCTCCAGCCAATGTTCTCCATGTCATTAAACTTAAAGGACACTTTATGGTCCATCTGACTTGGCTTGTATTCGTCTTATTATGCTCAACTCCCTGAAAATTAAGACCTCCTTCTCCTTCTCTAACTCGTCCTTCTCCAACCTTTTGACTACTGTCTTCTTGTATCTGAATTTTACACAACAGATTCTTCATGGCTTGGTGAAAGGTGCACTTTGATTTTAATGTGTACTCTTTCCCTGGAAGTTCCATTCATTCTTACAATCTCTTCTCCACTGCCTATTTTCAGAAAATAATAACCACAATATTAACTGCTTGTTAGTATGCCATTATTGTCATTCCCCCTAAACCTGCTGCTCTCCCCAAATGTCTCAGTTTAATGTCACTTATTTGCTCCTGCTGGAAACATACACCTTACTCTTTCCCTCTCCTTTAGCTCATATATTCAATTGGCAATCCTGTGCACTCTACCTCTGAAGTGCCTGGCTGCTGTCTCTTTCTTCCTTTCTCTGTATATCACAATCTCACAGCTGCTAACTGCTCTCCCTGCATCCATTCTGCTCCTCCCTGTCCATTGTCCCGTCCCTACCCTTAACACAGCTAGAGTGAATTTTACCAAATGCAGATCTCAGTGTGTCATTCTACAGCTTGAAATGTTTCAGAGGCTTCCCACCACCCATAGAAAAAGACGCAAATTCCTTCATCATCACTGTAGAAATGTTCTCCACCTACAGACCTCCACTCCCTATTTCCCTGACTCTCCTGAGACCCGTTCAACTCTCTGATGTGCCGAGCCGCTCTCAGCAGCCTGGTCAAGAAGAGCCTTTCTTAATCATGTGTGTTCGTGATCCTTATCATCTTCTCCCCTCCTCATCCCACCCACCCCTCCCCACTCCCAAACTTTGCCTCTGTCTTTAGATTAAAGATCACTTCTCCCAGGAAATTCTGTAAACATCCCAGCTCCTCTTGATTGCAAGAGCTCTTCTTGCTCATTGCTACCTTAAGCCACCCATGACTTAATCATACCACCTGCTACATTGTAATTATATAAAGATTCAGGGAATTTTTTGTTCAGTGTGTCTTTCCAAGCAGATTATACGCATCCTTGACCCTTCAACATGCACCTTTCCTGATATATAGTAAATCTCAATTTTTTGGAATGAAGAGATAATAAAGTTTCTCTTTTTTTCCTTTCTCTTCTAAAATCTTCTTTTCAACCACTCCAAATTTACCTTATATCGGTTTCCCATCTTATGAGGGAAAATCTGCATGAAAGGTAAAAACAGCTTTAGTTCTATTTTGGTCCCTGGCCTTAACTCATTCTGTCCAAGGATGACTGTGCTCTGCTTTTTGCTAAACTACACAGAGGAATTAAGAGAAAATAAATAAGATCAGGGAGTGTGAAGCCAATGTGTCATTCCCTGGAAAACAGAAAAACTTCCTCCCATTTGTTTTGATACTCGATGGCTCATGGGAGTTAGCAGCAGGTCTTATAACCTTCACTTCAGGCTCTCTGTGTAGCTGGCAGTGCCCATTTGAGCTAGCACATGTTTATTTTTCCCTCTCCTCTCCTGTGCTTCTTCAGAAACCATAAAGCCCAAAATCTGAAGTCCTTTAACCTATCTTAGTTTCATTGGTCTAGCATGAGTTCTGTTGGTCCATGTTTTATTTTTGACAGATAAAAGAATGAAGATCAAGAAGCTGAAGTTCAATATTATCAGTGTGAACTTGACCTCCCTCGTGTTTTGCTTTTTTTCTCATGTTCTATTTTAAACATGGTTTTAAATTTCAGTATCACAGTCAAATAAAACTACAGAGGTCAAAAATTGAAAATTCAGACATGAAGTTCCAAGCATAAAAAGATTTATTTGGGAAATGTGACTATTAGGATTGCAGTCCAAGACATATGCACAGACCGGAATGGGTTCTGCTATGTCCAAAGAACAAAGAAAGGCCAGGGATTTTGTTGGGTTAGAGACAGGCTTTGTAAGTGGTTTGCAAAGGATGCTGAGCTCATTTCGCAGAAGGTGGGGGGGGGGTGTCTGATTGGCCAGGGGGAGCATTTATTAAGTAAAGCAAGTCTGAAAATCACAGCAGGCAGTTTCATCATCACTCACCAGGTAAAACTAGTCACAGCAGGTAGTTTCGTTGGAGCAGTTCTTGGAAGGGTTGCTTTTGGGGTAAGCATTTTCCCCTGTGGTCTCCCCAGTGCCAGATAATGGGATCTTCTGATGAGAAACAGTAGATGATTGGGCATAATACTGTAACACACACACTCTTACGCAAGCCAAGCTTTTGCTCTGGGGTGCAGGGAATTCGGCCACATTGTGGCTTCAGCTGAAAGGAGTCAACAATTGCTTGAGAGAGTGACAAAGTTGCTGCTCCAGGAACAAAGAGAGCACCAGGTTTTTATTGACTTGCTGGGGTGATCTAAAGTCTAGTAATTCCCATAGGCCAGAGGCATTATTCCAAAAGATGTTTCTTCTTCACTGGGTGGTCAAGGTCAATTTGTCCTAGAGACTGTTGAATTGTTGTGTTGCTAAAGCAATCATCCTGCACGACACATCCTGACCGTGTGCATCTGGGCCCTGCGGTAGGACGAGGGATTACAGGTGCTTGAGCTTTTGTGCTTCAGAAAAAGCACAGGGGTGCAGGCAGAAAGAAGGGGGAGAAAAAGAAAAAGTAAACACATACCAGGTCCGGTGAGCAATAGGTCAAGTTAACTCTCTATTATAGTATTGTCCAAAATATTTTAAATGATCAACATGTCTACATGCAGAGCTGTGCAAAATCTGACCCAAAGGTTAAGACAGCAAAGAGACACAATATGAAGACAGAAACGCCAGAACTTTCATCCCAGTGCAGTCAGCCATCAGATTTCTGTAAGCTCAAGTGAAGGGTCAGTGTTTTCAGCAACAGTGACCTTTAGGTCCCCAGGAAGTAACCCAAGCAACTGTTATGATAACCCACACATCCGAAATGTTATCTACAGCAAAGCTAGCAGGAAACTCACAATGTGTTGCCAGTTCTGTGACCTCCAAAGTTAATGTTTTGAAGTTGACTAAGAGCAAGTGAAGCTGGAGAGCTTGTTCAGGTTTTTTTCTTCTCTTGATAACAATTTCTCATGTCATCTGAACATTCTGCTTTGTGGTTTTATCAGCTTCTCACTACAGGTCTGTTGAAACATGCCGTGCTACAGAGGGTAATAGTTTCCCATACCCGGGGGTTTATCTTGTCACCCCAACTGTCTTTCTCACTGCTGTCCATCATGGTGCTCCCTGTCTCATCCTTGCTCTATTTTAGTTGGGAATAGAAGAATGACTTCTTTTTACAATCACTTTTCCTTCTAAGTAGCTAAAAGTACATCTCAACAACCTAGATGCCTCAACCCACAGTTGGATTTTTATACTTCTGCTTGTGATTCTCCTAGCTTTATGGGACTAGTAACTCCCAAAATAAATATACGTGGAGATTTGCCCTGACTTAGATTTTTTATTCATAATGATGGATTTCCTCCTCTGTGCACACTTTCACGTGTTACCTTCCTCTTGGTAACAGGATAAACATGTAAAGCAGCATAATTAGAAGTATGGGGTCTTTGTCACTTTCTTGTCCCTGAGACATGATACTGGACACCCACAATTTAAAGAAAAAGAGGTTTATTTTGACTGACCAGTTTTTGAGTTCACAGTCAGCTAGATCCAAGGCAGGAAGGCCTGGCGGAAGAGCCCGGGCAGAGGAAAACTGCTCACTTCACGCTGGCCAGGAAGCAGAGAGAGAAGGGAGGATCCAGCGACCCGCCACTTCCGACCAGACCCCACCTCCTAACAGGAACTCCACTATAATTAAGTCACCCATTATTCAATCCCCATAATTCAGTCACCTGCAAAAAGTCCTGCCTATATCTGCATGAGGCCTCTGGGGGGACATTCTCAATCTAAATGTTGTGACACATGACCAGTCATCAGAGAACAAAAGCAAAGTGGCCTGTGTGGAAACAGACCCTCGCCTGTGGCCTCTGGAATACTGTGCTTTTATCCAATGGGCTAAACATAGTCACCAGGCACATTCATTGCTAGTATGTAGCTAATGAGTCAGTCACTCACTTGTTCATCTAGACATAATTTATGGAATGCCAACTAAATGGCAGGTACTATGTATTTAATAAAAAAATACATATACATGATATTCCTTTTTAATTAGCACCATCTTTGGGACAGATCAAATATGGCATCACTGAAATCTGAACAAACAATGGGGAGTGGAGTGTTCAAACTCATTGTACCCTCTTCTGCTTCCTGGCTACACTTGATATTGTCATCACAAGGTCGCCGATTCTGCCCATTCACCATGCCTCCTTTACCAACACTGGAGCTCTTCAAATGACTTGGTTTTTCTGGCTCTGACTTGATCCAGATCACTGATATTGAACTCTGCTATGCAGTTTTTGCATGACACATCAAACAAATAACTTCTAAAAACTGCAGCAATCCCAGAAGGACTGAGAAGCAATCATATAAACCATTTGAACTTGGAATGGAGGAGACAGATGGCAAATATGCTGACAAGAGAACAGTTATACCTGGAGAAGGAAAATGAACTTTAGAAATAATTTTTACAGCTATAAATGTGACTCACTAAGTCGCTATGAAGATAAAGAACTAGAGAATTCTAAAGTCCAACTGTAGTTGAAATCAAGTGGATGAAAATTAAATGGCTAATGGTAGTACAATACAAATTTATATGGCAGGAAAAACTATTGTAAACTTCCTTCCTGATCCTCACTTTGTTAGAGATTTTCAGAACAATAAAAGTATTTACTTGCCTCAATTTCATTAGAATTAGCAAACTTCTTTAAATATAACTAACTATGCCTGGGTGTAGTAAATTTTAGCAGTCTCTTAAAATAGATTCATCAGTGAACATTTGATCCCAATCAAATAAATAAGAAAAATTAATAAAGCCTAGTACAGCTAACCTCTTTTTCCTCTGGGCACTAAGATCTTTCTGTTGTCTTATTACATCAGAAAAATTTCCATTTGAATACTGGCCCTTTTAACTTCATGCTAATAAGTTTCCCTTTTAACTAGGTCTGTAAATAGGTGATAGAAATAGAACTAAGGCAGAATAGGGAGTGGAAGTGAGGAAAACCAGAAATATTTGGAGCCAAAAATTCTGAATAAAGAATCAGAAGCAAGTCCATGGTAAACTTACAATAGACCTGGGCTTTTGTTCAAGATCAGTTGCTAATCTACTTGCCCCCTAACCTTGTTTCCATGCAGAAGTGGCTAAGGAATTAACATAGTTCCATCATGATACTAGCTAGAGAGCTTCAAGGGCAGAGTTCTTTTATTCCTGAGAGTCTGGTGCCTCTTATGGAGGAAAAGAATCTCCTCCAGGAAATTTTGATACCTCCCTGGGCATGCTGTCCTTTCCTAATTGCCTTAGTTTCCATGTTGAAAAAATGAAGATGTGTTCAAGAATCTTTAAAGGTGTAAGAAACTATACAAAGAAATTTACTAATGCCTCCCATTTGCCCCTCAGATTCATAGACAACCTGCTAAACAGGGTGCAACAGAACTGCATTTGCTGAATGTTGTAGTTAAACTCTTGAGCACTTGGGTTCCAAAAATAATCTAAAAATAGCCTGGATCAGAAGTAAACAAGGTCCACACTCTATTTAAAGGTCATTGGGACTCTGCTTCAAAGAATTAACATTGTTCCTACCAAATAATTTTAAAGAAAGAAGAAAAGACAGAGTTGGCCAACTTCATTTATTGATCTGTGCATCTTAGTTGCTATCATTTATCAAGCCCTAAATATATGCTGACAAGGTGGTAAAAGTTCTGCATGCAGCATCTCATTTAATCCCAGAACAATCATATTACTACTATGATTCCCATTTTGCAGATAAAAAATCTGAGATTTAAAGAACTTACATAAAATGCCTGATAGCACACAGTTATTAAATCAGTATTGAAGCCTAAATATTGATCTTTGTGATGTCTTTCCTCTTAGCTACTGTGCTAAATTTATAGGACTATCAAGAGCAATCAGAAGAAAGCATAACTGGAAAAGAATTACAGCACAGAATATGATTCTTTATGTCTATGCCACTCTTTTGTTGTTTTACAGGCTGAAAGAAAAGAAACTACATCGGGAATCCTCGTATAAAGTAGCAACAGAGGAGGGAGCATGACTAATCATATTCCTGTGACTATTCATAATTCCATATCATTTTTAATACTGTAACTAGGGGAAACCTGCTTTTATAATAGGGGACTATAGTCTTTTTAATTATAAATTAATTTGTAAGGAAAAACAGTAATCCATTGTTATGTTGTCCTAAACCCACTCAAATTTAACTGTCTGCCTAATTAAAATAAATTGATTAAAAATTGGATTTCTTATCCCTGAGATGACCACATTTCAGGGAAAAGGAAGGGGTTAGAACAAAATTACTGCAAAAGAGACTTTGCAATTGTGCCTTGTCACTAGGGGGCACTTAGGGATATAAAATCAGCACTGCAAAAAAGTACTTTCAGAAATAAAACAAGTAGTTGCATATGTCTTTTCTAGGGAAGGAAAAATACCTGTCTGTAGACGTAAGAATTCACGACTCCTGATGGACCATTTTTAGGTGTTGAGTTGGGTAGAGAAGGAGAAACAGTTAAAGTAGTCACAATTTTGAAGTCAGAAATCCCATATTCTCTCCTCCTCTCCCTTCTAACCCTGGAAGCAGTACCGGAATGTGTTACGGAAAAAATCAAGAAGAGTAGGACTAAGCCCTTTGCCCTGCTGGGTCCCTTCTTTCCTCTCTCAGCCTCTTTCTCTGGTGTGGTGCCTTTTCACTCTTCCCCAAGGACATTTGCCCTCCCTCGGCTGCCCAGTTATTTCATTTTGGTTTTTATAAGCCCATCTTTCATTCCATTTTCCCTCCCATTGTGCTTACTTTTACTCCTCTGCTTTTTTGTTCTTTATTTTTATTAGCTTTGAGACCAAGTTGTGGTTTTGGGTTTTATTCCTGTTTTGTGGGTTGTATTTTGTGTGTTTTTCATTGTTTATTTTTTCTTTGCAGACATTCATATCCCTGTTTCTGTAAGAAATCAATAACATTTCTAAGGTCTGCTTTACCTAAATACGAAGGGTGACAATCTGGGGCCAGAGGAGAAGAATCTCTCACACGGGTAAAGTAAATGGGGAGGAAAATAGGAGCAAATAACACATTCTTACATGAGTGTTTCTTAAAGGAAACAGACAAGCAGAAAAAATATTTCATGGTATATACACAAGACTAAAACCACAGATTGAAAAGTGAAAAGTGCAGCAAAAAAAGGCTTGTTTTTCTTCATGTGATAGCCGACATCCACATTAATAGATTTTATTTTCTACATCCACCATTTCTTCTGGTCATGGTGTGCCGAAGTTGTAAACTGCATAAAATCATGAAGTGCTGCATTTAGAAGATAGCAGATATCTCAGCAACACCTTATAGCAAAGATGGGAGACCCTCAATTGCCCTACTCCTTAGTGTGTAGGGGGATCTTCCTATATTATGCACCCCATCTACGGCAGCTACCCTGCAGTTATAATTAAAAAAATAATTGCAAGTACAATTGACCAGGTCCATGCCCATCATTTCGTCCTGTAAATTGGAACAAAGAAAGCTCTGCTGTACTTCACCCGGCAACCTAGTTTGTGAGCTTTGGGCCAACCCCCACCCCCACCCCCAAGCAGTAGATTTGCGTCTTCTGTTGAAATGGTGGTCTGGGACTGGGAATCATGCGTTTTATTCCTTGTTCCCCTGACTCATCATGTGGTCATGGGAAAGTCTACACATCAGCAGTTTTTCTGTTAGGGAAATGATGAGGACAATTATTATGCAGATTACTCTAGAGGTTTTAATTTCAATAAGCCACTCTTAGCACCCCACTCTGCCCTCAACCTTTAAGTAAACTTGTTATTCACACAAACAGCCAATGCTACTTTAGATGCCCATTTCTACAAAATTATTATTGCAAACATTATTTTTAGAATATTATTAACTTGTTTACTCATTAAAGTTAAATCAAATCATAAGATGTCCGCTCCGTCAGTTCCCCATCTAGTTGAGTTATAATTAGTAGATAAATAAATTTTAATTTCATTTTTGGAGTGGGAAGAAACTTTTCTCTTTTCATATTTTTGCCATTGACTTTCTCACAACTGTACACATGTAGAAGCTCCTAACTTTATGTATTTACACAATTGCTACTTTAATATGGTATAATATTTAACACTCATTAGATGATAAAATATTTGCTTTCTGGTAAACCATAACACATAGACAGTCTCTGACTTTCAATGGTGCAAAAAGGTAGAAACCATATTGAATTTTGATCTTTTTCCAAACTTGTAATCTGCCATGCAGTAGTCTGTCACAGGGCTGGCTGGTAGTCAGCCACAAAACCAGGAGGGTAAGCAACTGACACTAAACAATGGACAGTACTTCTAAGCTATGATGTTCAGTAAGTTTACCTTCACAATGAGTTTATCAGAATGAAACCCCATAGCAAGTCGTGGAAGAACAGTAATGCATTTTTCTATTTTATTTACTTCCTTCTCTAGGAAAAGCAAAATGGTCAATGATTACTAAGAGCTGGTTGTGTGGCAGGAGCCTGTAAAAAGACCAGCATAATCAGGGGTCTAGAATGGGCTGCAACATGGATAGAAGCAGCAGGAACTCACAGACCAGGGGTGCCCTGGGGGCTAGATGCCCTATGAGATGTTTTGGATGCTTGTAAAAAGAATTTACTTTTGCCACAGAAATTGGATGTTGCTGGCATCCCGTGGGTGGAACCTATAGACATCTTTCAGTCCATAGGTCAACTCTGCCTAACAAAGACTGACCCCAGTTCTTTCTAAATTCCTAGTGGACATCCTTGTTGTTTGTTGTTTTGTTGTGCTTTTTCAGTACCAGGAATTGAACTCAGGACCTTGCACTTGCCAGGCAGGTGCCATGCTGCTGAGCTACATCCCCAGCCCTCTTGTAGTTTAAAAAAAAATATTTAATCCTAGATCCTTATTCAGTTTGAGATATAAGCTCCAAAATTTTTTTGCATCTTCAGACACACTAAATTCTCCAGCAAAGTAATTACAACATACATGAAGAGAAAACTTTTACTATGTCCAGGACTTGATCAAGAATTATCCCTCTGAAAAATTATGGAGTTAACTGCTGATTGGTGTATTTGGAACACCAATGACAGCATCAATCTGGAATTCCTGCTGAGACATTCACAGTGCTCTAGGTGTAAATTCAACCTTTCTACCACTTCACGATGCCTTTTTGATAGAGTAACCTGAGAAAGTCCATACTGAAGTTCATATCATTTTATTGTAAATTATTGTTCTTTTTTTTTTTTTTTTGGTACCAGGGATCGAACTCGGGACCTTGAGCTTGCGAGGTAGGTGGCAGAACTACTGAGCTAAGTCCCCGGCCCTGTTCTTTATTATCCTTTACTGTAATTAGGTCAAAGTCTTAAAACCATGTTTACATGCAAGTTCTGGCTTCTACAAATTTCAATACAGCATAGCTGTATTAGTTAGCTATTGTTGCAGAAAAACCACCACCCCCTTCCAATTTAGTGGTTTATAACAACAAAGTATTTAGCTCACAATTCTGTGGGTTAGTGACTTAGGCTTGAGCTTTCTCACAATCCTACAGACAGATATAAATGTCCAGTCCGATGGTGAACACATCTCACATCTCTAGAGCCTCAGGTGGGACTGGCAGGCTGACTCACCCTGGTCTGTATGTCTCATATTATCCTCCAGCAGGCTCGCTTCGACTTTTTGTAAGGCAGAGACAGGGTTCTCTGCTGTGCCTGGCTAGACTCAGAACTGTCACATCTCCACCTTTTGGATTTTCTTGGAGTTTCTTGGATTTAAAGGATAGGAAATAAACTCCACCTGTGGAGAGGAACTGCAAAGTACAACTGCTTGAGGATCCAGAAAGTAAAACAACAGCTGCACTGTTTACAAACAACCATTCACTAGCATTTGTTATAAAAGGGGAGGATTTGATCTAATATTATTGGAAGTAATGAATATTCAGAAGCTTAAGGGCCACTACTATAGTCAAAGAAGATGTAGGGAAGCGTAAGTGTGATCTTACAAAGATCATCCTGCAGGCACATAGAAGGTGGATTACAAGGAAATAGCAGGACTATTGCATTCTTCCAAGAGATGGATTAAAAAAATTAAAGATGATGCAGTCCTCCAGGCAGGATTCTGCAGTTTGTGCACTCCAGGGTAAATGAGAGTTGAAAGCCCACTTACATTGTTTCTCAGGCTGTAGGCCCTGGCCCAACACTGAAGTAGCCTAAAGGAAGGAGCAGCTTTTTACTAATTCATCCACCAAAAGTTTGTGCTTTTTCTTTACTTTCGCAATATTAAAAGGATACATTTTTGAAAATTTGTCTCTCCCTGGGGTCCCCATTTATTTTGTACTATACAAAAGACTGTGCGTTCTTGGCCCTGAGTCAAGAGGCTGGATTGTGATCTCATGATTTCATCATGATTTCATCCCATTCCACATCTCTGCTCACTCTTCCCTCTGCCTAGACTGACCATCCACCTCATCTTCTTGGCAAATATCTTCTCTCCCTTCAAGGGTAACACTGAGATTATGTGTGTTGGTGTAAAAAACACACACAAGATTCCATGTGTGTTTTTTACTCTAGGCCATTGTCCATCGATGACGATCTACTGTTCCTCACACTTATATCTTACCCAGTACATTCTTCTATCCTAAGTAGGCCTTCTTAACCTCCCAAGTAGTTCTGCATCCAAATCTCAGCTTGTCTTAATAATCTGAGTACCTAATAAAAGGGCTCCATAGAAAGCAAGAAAAAAAATCGTTTGTGAAACAAACATCTTTATATCTTCCCTGTTAATGGTTCCCCCATATGACATTCTGGAACTTGATGCATCTCAGCCCTCCTTCTCCACAGCCTTGTAGGGTGAGTGCTCAAGGGGCAGCATCTTTCCCAAGGGAATAGAATTTTCCCTCATCTTCCTCTTTATTTGCCAAATTTAAAGTCTCGTCCTGGGCTTATGTAAGCTTTTCAACCACGTATTCCTTCAGAGAAGATCAGTGAATACTTGGAAAAATTCAGTCATACTCTCCTCAGACCATTTCTTCAATCCATGTCCTTGCTCTTATAAATAAATTTCATTCCAACTAGAATGAAAACATATACACATTTACAAACCAAAACTACTGAAAAATTTGATGATTTAAAATTAAAATACTATCTGATTTTTATAATTTCTTAACATTTAAAAAAGTAAATAGTAAAAATGAAAATGAGGACTTGCAACGTATTTGACAGAAGACAGGTTAATAATCTTACTGTGGAAAGGTTTTACAAATCAATGAGAGTTAAAAATGAACTTCCTAATACAGTTGAACAAAAGGATAAGGGAACAAACAATGAAAAATAAGTATTGTCTGCTATAAATCAAAGAAATCCTGGTATATAAAATGGGTAATATTAATTATTGATACCAAATTTTATATAAAACAGCAAAAAGTATTCATATGTATTAAAATTATTCATATGTACTAATGCATATGTATTAATGTATATTACATACAGCAATATATAGTATACAGTAGAATACACATAGAAAACAATTTCATGGCTGGGGATTTAGCTCAGTGGTTCCAGCACCTGCCTTGAAAGCACAAGGTCCCAAGTTCAATCCCCAGTACCAAAAAAAAAAAAAAGAAAAGAAAAGAAAACAATTTCATGGTGATTCATGTTATTATTATTTGGCAATAACACATTGTTAAGTTTGATGTGTGTGTTTTATATACCACTGTACTACATTTAACTGTTGTAGACCTCCATTGGACTACAGCTGAGTTTGCAAGTATATCCACAGTACCCAGCATAGTGTATGGCTCAAGGAGGAATTCAATAAATATTCATTAAATGAATAGACTTTTGTGAAATATAGTTATTATTCTACTTATTCTTTTCCCTTTGTTTGATCTGGAGAAGGTAAATATTTTATTAAATCAGACATACTTTCAGTATTAGCTTTCCCATTACTAAGACACAATACCCAACACTCACAATTAAATGAGGAAAGCTTTAATTTATTCAAGGATTTAGTCTATGATCAGCTGTCTCCCAGGCAGAGACATTGTGGCAGAGGGTCATCACAGAATAAGATTGTTTAGTTCATGGCAGGTGGGAAGCAGAGCGGGAGAATATATGAAACAGATATATTTTACACCCAGACACATCTAGAAGCATATTAATCTGCTAGACATTTCTTAATCCAATGAAGTTGTTATATCAGGATTGATAGTCAAAATCCACTCTTTTTTAATTTTATAACCAAACATATCTCCTTAAAACATACTTCATCTCCAAATAAAGACAATAAAACAAGTTCAGAATTCCATCTAACATAATACAACTATCCTGCATACAACCAGAAATGCAATAATTTCTTCCCCAAAATCTCAGTAGTTCCATCACTTTTCAAAAGTCTAAGTCAAAGCCTCCTCTGAAACTCAAGTCAAACTCTTAGTTGTGAACCTCTGTAAAAATAAAAAACAAGTTACATAATTCCATGGTACAATCATACAAGGTAAATAGTCCTACTCCAAAAGGGAAGAAAATGGAAATAGAAAAGAATTAGACCAAAGTAAGACCCAGCAGGGCAATATGGCTCCATATCGGATGTCTGGGGCACATGGTGGTGAAATCTGAGTTCTAGACGGGGTGGGCACCCCCACCCTTATGGCCTTTCTGGTTAAAACCTATACGGGCTCTCTCTTGGGCTGTCTTCATTCTCCACTCTTGAGTAGCTGCTTTCCTCAGGAGACATTTCATGTTCTTGGGATCTCTGACATCCTCAGGTTTTCACTGCACCTTCAGCTTTATCCCCCTAACTTTAGGCACTGCCCTCTCAAGGACTCCTTACCTGGACTCCCAGGCCTTTCTTTTTAATCTTATTGAAAGTTTTCCTAAACCTGTAACTCTTTCATTCTGCATACCAGTACAACCAGCATCATATAGACAATGCCAAATTCAGCTCTCAGCAGGAGCAGTAACAAGGCCCTCTTTGAACATGACTGCTTCTGAGTACCTGGCGAGCTGGGCAGAGTGAAATGAATCCCAAGGAACCAATTCCCTCAGAGGCTCTTCATGAGCAAGGATCCTAGGGACTCTTTTCTCAAATGAAAGGTTTACACTTTTGCACACTTGAGGCCTCTGTGGATGGGGACTTGCTGATTCCTAAGTTGTTCCTAAGTCATCTTTCTTCTTGTCCCTGTACAAAATACCTGCTTTTTTAATGGTGCTAGTCTCTTTAGCACCCACATATTCTTTGGATCCATGATTACTTGTGGGCCAAACTTTCACAATTTTCTGCCCTACCTTTTCCCCCTGATTCTCACAAATCTGGCTAACAGTAGTCAGCTATACTCGTGCCACAGCCTGAATGTTGGACTGCCTTAAAGTTTCCTCTGCAAAAATAATTAGTCCACCACCTTTAATCTCAGTTTCCTGCAAAGGCTCAGGACATAAGCAAAACATAGAAAAATTTTGTGACAGCATAACATACATGACCTCTTCAAATGCCAGCCAAAGCCTTCTGAGCTTGGCTTTTACTGTCTGCATTCCTATGAGTCTTCTGGTCTTCCTATCTCTGATTGAATCACCCATCAGACTCTGCTTACTGCATTCTATCTCTTCTCTTCTGTACCTTTCCAAACTCTTCCAGCAAGGCAGTTCCAAAAACTTCTAAACAACAAGATCAGGTACAGTCACAGCAACTACCCTACTTCCTCAGTACTAATTTCCTGTATTAGTCAGCTTTCCTATTGCTGAGACACTATACCTGACATCCACAACTTAAAGGAAGGAAGGTTTAATTTGCTTCGAACTTCAGTCCATGAACAGCTTGGCCCCAAGGCACAGATATGGTGCAAGGGCATGGGAGAGCAAAGCTGCTTAGGTCATGGTGGCCAGGACTCAGAAGAGGGAAAGAGTACCAGAGAGAAATGGAGAGGAACAATATGTATTACCAAAGTCCATGCCTCCCTAACCTACACAGACATGCCCAGTAGCATGCTTTACCAATCTGACAGGCATTCATAATCCAATGAAATTGACATATCAGGATTAACAAACTTCCTTTATTTAAAAATTTGAACTTAGAGATGATTATACACAAACTGAAAGCTTAGTTATTACTAATATTATACTTATTTATATTGATATTCTGTGTGCCATCAGTAAATAACATGAAAAATACATATATTCAGAGAAATTAATTTATTGAATTTAATTTTTCCAAAATCAAAATTAAGTCAGAGAGAAATTCATATATAAGAAAGTTTGCTGTATTAAATAGTGGCTTTCCTGACCACACTCTCCGGAGCTCTGAGAATCCCATGGAGCCCTCTCAGCATTAATAAAGGGACTCTTCATGTGTTCCAACACCCTATTTCTATCAGAGAGACTGCTTATATTATATATTAGGCTTCCACATAAGATTTTAAAGGAAAAAATCTTAATGACATTAAATATGAAAACATCGGTGTTAATAATCCACTTATATATATATATGAACATCACCTACTCCTGCATTACTTTTTGTTCTACTAATTCTTTAAAAAATCAATTTATAAATCCACTTCTCCTGCAAAGTCTTACCAGTTACTAGTTCCTCAAGTGCATTAGTTCTTTGTCTGCCTTCTTATGTTACCTATTCAAATGTCTTTTGGGGGCATTGATCTTGATGTGGGTTGCTCATATCCCAAAGGGCATGAAAAGAGTATCTATTAGAGAAGAAATTATTCTTCCATTTTTGAGTATGTTTTTCTCTTTCTAAATCTTTATTTTAAGGTCGAGATTAGATTTTTAAGATCAAAATATTCTTTTAGCTTGGCATTTGGTAGGTAATGGTGAATGGATGGATGGATGGATGGATGATGGATGGATAATAAATAAATAATGGGCAGAGCTGAGTGCTGCATTATGAATATGGTGGTAAAACTATTTCTTGAGGTTGTGGACTTCCTAGGCTAGGGTTTCTTCATCCTTATATCCTCACATCAAATATCACTTGCCCCATAAATTAATTTTGAAAGAATAGACAAATTATTTTAGATTCACTGCCTTTAATTTATTTGGGAGCAAGGCACAACTGACCTAAATCTCAGAAAGTCCCTTCAGGAGCACACCTGTACCACCCAATTCATCTTGATTTTTCTTGAAAGACTGCAGTGTGTCTACAGCTTTTTCTTGCTAAACTTGCTAATCCCCAAGTTACCAACAAATTACAATTCTGTATCAGCAAACTGAAGGCAAAGACAATGTGATTAGACAACTTAGAGATCTGGGGTGACTGTAGAGAGGATGAACAGCTGCATTTACAACTTTGGAAATGGAGAGGGTACCGGTACTGTGCTTCCATCAGGGATGAGGTAGGAGGGAACTGGAAGCTATCATTCTGATTCTACTCCAAAATGAATAAAAGCAGCCTAACTTTCTGGGTTAAATAAGTGCATCACCAAACATGTTTCCTGTTTTGTTTCATTATACTGTTCTCCTGTATTTAAGGTTCTTTTTCCCATATTTTAACCTTATATTTTATAAGTAGCCAGTAAATAATTCACTTTGCATCATTACACACTGTCCTCACTGAACATCTGGGTATCTAAATTATGTATGCAGTTATGCACCATATACAATGTTTCAGTCAACAAAAGACCATATATACCATGGTGGTTCCACACATTATATTACCTGGTGAGATCATAGCTGTATTAGTTTGTATGAGTACATTCTATGATGTTCATGTAATAACAACATTGACAAAGAATGCATTTCTCAGACCCTATCCCCATCAGGATATATGACTGTTTTAGAATATGTATTTTAATTTTATCAATACACTTCCTTAAATATTTAAATAACAATAACTTTACTACTTACTCTGTGATATTTTACAAATTATAATACTCATAAAATCCCTATTTCTCATTGGATACAATTCAAGAAATTAAAGAGAAAAATGTAACTTTCTCAAGATACTGAAAATCGTGTACAGTGTAATGAAATCCATTACTTTCTCCAACTTCCAACCTTTTTATATAAACTTTCAAATTTTTATTTGTTCTATTTAAATTTAAAATTAAATGTTGAGTTTGATCTTATGAAACATTTAATTACCTTTGGAAATAAACTCTATGAGACCCAGTGAATGTAGTTTCAATAATATAAAATAAAAATCTAATATCATGCTTGGAATACAAGTTGTCAGAGCACACTACATCAGTGGTGCTATTTACTTTGGAAAAATGAAATATTGTGTTATAGGTAAATCCTGCCAGAATTGATTTTGAAAATCCAAGGTTGAATATTTTGGATACTATAGTTTAATATGATATGAACAGGCAAAGAGTATTTTTATTAAAATAAAAAGTAATAAAAATGGTTTCAATAAATTTATGCTTGTATTTATTACCTATTCCTTGGCTTTACACCATAAATTGAAGGTGGTATCTGAAGTGTGAGCAAATACTGCTCTGTATAAATGTGGTATAAGCATTTTCAAAGCTAGTTGCACAATCTCATTATTGTGATATTATCGCTTTCCTTCTCAAGAGAAAGGTTGTACATCCAAATTTAAGGGCTGAAAAGCTGATTTTTATTTATATTCTCCCAAGTGAAAAGTAACTTCAGTCCTTTCAAAGAGAATGATGACCAGAATGACTTATAGGGAAATGGGGGCTGAGTAACGGCCAGAGCTCCAGGTGCCCAGAGAAAACCCACTGGTGTCATGGAGACTACACCTCACTGTCCCTCAGAGTAGGAGTGTGGCCTCAAAGGTCCCTCTCCTATATAATCCCATAAGGGATTTCCATCTCTTATGGGAAATTCTCTCCCATTTGGCATGTGTTAAAAAGGAGACTAAGACATAAAAGTCTCTCTGAGTTTCTTTATATTAGGTTTCTATACCCTCACCTTTTATCTCGTTTTTCTCTCTTTCCATTCATTAGTCATCAATTTTTTAATGCCCATTTTATTTCCAACCAGTGCCAGGTCCTGAGGCTGCAGAGACAGGGTATTTACTTTCAGAAGTGAATACAGTTGTGTAAACCAGTCGTGTGACCCAGCCACATAGGTGCCACAATAAAATACAGGGAGGATCCTGAGTAGGAACAGTGGCGAGGCAGATGAACCGGGATTTGGAAAGTGTGGAAAGGCTCCAGGCAGATCAGCCTCTGCTACATCACGAAAGGTGAGAAGCTCTTCTTCAGCTCTCACTTGGTCTTGTGCCCTCAGCAACAACCAGCTATGTCTGGTAACAGTGCTGGTGAAACAGCTCCTTCTGACGATGACAGAATTAAAAGTTATAAAATAGTCAGAGGTTAGCTTTTCATCACTGTGAAGAAATATCTGAGAAAATCAACTTAGAGTTGGAAATTTTTATTTTGACATGGTTTCAGAGGTTTCAGTCCATAGTAAGTTGGTTCCATTGGTCTAAGCCCAAAGTGAGACAGAATGTCATGGCTAAGAGGAATGGCAGAAAGAAACTGCTCACTTCATGGCAGCAAAAAAGGCCAAGAGGCCAAGAAAGGGCTAGAACATGAGAAGAAGTGGTCAGGAACCATATATAGTTCCCAAGGGCACATCCCCGTGATCCACTCCCTTCCAATAGGTCCCACCCATCACCTCCCAGTAATGCCATTAAATTATGATATTATAAATGGATGAAGTTAGAGTCCTCATGATTCAGTCACCTTCTGAAAGCACATTATCTGGCAATCAAGCTTTTAGCACACAAGTTTTGGGGAACATTTCAAATCCATGCTCCCAGTAATGGAGAATGGAAATTTAAAATAAAGATAATACCTTTTTATAATTCATGGTTCATTCTGTGGTGTAAAATGAGGCATTGTGAGGAAAATTAATGGCAGAAAGTATGCAAAAATGAACCTGACTAGAGACCTATGACACAAATTTGTATTAGACTAGAAAAATGAAGGTTGGGACTTGTTTCCAGCATTTGGTAAGTAACATAGTAAAGTGGCAGGTGCTAAATGCAGAGAAAGTTAATTAGCAGTGGCAGATTAATTTTTCATGGTACTACATGACTAGAGTACTGGAACTTTGAGCAGGCTACAGGGTGACAGCTGTCTTACTCCTTTATTCATTAAATGTTTCCAACTCGATTTGCAGGGACTCTTTTTCTGGGATTCGTAGCTGTACTTTAATGATGCAAAACAATGAGACAATCCTTTCACCTGCAGCTCAGCTGAAAGTCTTTCACTGTGTAGAAAGAGATCACCATTATATAAAGATTCCTCTTCTAATTCCATGCCAGGGGATCCATTTAAATGAGCTCGTGTGTTAAGTAATCAAACCTTCACAGCTGGGTTAGACAAATGGATTGTATTCTAGTCATTATGCTTTATAATAGATAATATAGATGATATTGGAATATTTTGATTTTATACCTAAAGACCATAGTAGTAATAACACTTTCTGTACTTAGAAGTTTGTCTTTATACACTGAAAAATTGATTATCTGAAGAAAATATCTTCCATCCTTCTGAATTAGCCCTAAAATCGACTGAGCAATAGATTTGTATGGGGATCCTAAGCACTCTACAGCCCTGACAGTAAGATCTGATGTTATTTCCTTTTAGAGATAAAAAAGTGAAACTCACAGAAGCATCCTGCCCACTTAGCTAGCAAGAGATACAGTAAAACTAGAACTGAGGCATTCAGAATTTAAGGCCAATGCTATGACTCATTATGCTAAGATATTTAAAATGCTAACAAAAAATGCTATATATTTTGGGGGCACTTATAGGACTTTTTAAAGATTCATGTAGGATTATTGTTGACAATAGAAAAATATGGCTCAGAGCAACCAATTTTCTACCACTTTTTCTCCAATCAACAGCATAGAATCAAATTGAGAGGTTACACATGACTAAGGTATCTGTATGTACCCACAGATATAGTATCCAACCTTAGATTGTACACACACATGCACAGGTGTGCATTCACACATTATATACTCCCACACACTGCAAAAAGACAAATACTATTAAATAGAAACCCAAAGCAATATTTTAACCTGGATTCTTATTCTTGAGCCTGTCTTGAAAAATATTAAATTTAAAAGTTTAAATTTACTTTCTTTTCTGTGAATTTTTCCAGTTTTAATAAAAGCTTATGATGCCAAAGTAATTTTTTATATGAAAGTGCTAGTAATCTGGGTTAAGATCAAATAACACTTGCAGCACTAACTGAGGTTAACCATAGTGAAATGTTGATCTGCCCTATTAGTTAATACTCAAAAATAAGATCTACTATCAAGCATAAAACCTCATCTTATTCTTTTTTTAACAAGGACTTCAAAGGTTGATTAAGGGCCACCAACAAGGGACAGTGACATTTGAAGTGGGTTTATTCACACTTTCGTCTGTCAGTCAACCAACTAAGTAAAATTACTTCCTATGGTTTGGATCTTGAATGTCCCCCGAAGGTTCTTATGTTAAGGTCTCAGTCACCAACATGGGGCACAGTTGAGAGAGGATGAAACTTTTAGAGGTGGAATTAAATTTTCTTGGGAAAATTCAGAACTTTTAGGAACAGAAGTGAAGGTGGATATAGAATGGTGTTAGTATACTTGTGGCAATGGTTGTCTCATAAAGAGCAACAAAAGAACTCAGCAAATGTTCTTCATGTATGAATTTTTATGCTCTCACCATAGTGGAAAATTTCATATCAAGCCACTAGTGTTGCTGCTAAGTCACTGTGAAAGGCAATTTGGCATAATATTAATAAGGATGAGGCAAAGACAAAGAAGGCAACAATAAAATAAACAAGTGAAAGGAAAAAACTAAAGAGAGAAACAGAAAGATACAATAAATTTAATTTAACTGGAGGTGGAACCTATTGGGAGGAAGTTAGGTCTTTGGGAGTTCACTCTTCCAGGACATACTGGAACCTTGTCCCTGCCCTAATTGCTTCCTAGCTGTCACAAGATGTGCAACTTTTCCAGCAGGCCCTCCTGTCATGATGTACTGAGCTAGCACAGGCCCAGAGCAATAGCATCAAACAACCTCGGGCTGCAACTCTGAAGCCATGAGCCTAAATAAATATGTGTTTCCTCCTTATGAGTTGCTTATCTCAGGTATTTACCCCAGCAAGGGAAAGCTAACATGCTAGCTAATATTTATTTATTTATTCATCACTTATTTAACAAGCTTTTACTTTGAGTCAGGAATTGTACTAGGTTCAGAAGCTTCGATGCTGAATAAGAAACAGTCAATCCATACTCTCAATGAACATAAAATCCTTTCAAGAAAAAAAAAAGCTTTCTGAACCTGCTGTGCCTGTGCTCTTGTCACTGTGGCCTGCTCTTCTTCTCATCGCTGGGTCCTAGTTCAAGTTTGGGCCCAAGGCATCTAATGGAAGAGCTTCTGGTTCCTGCCCCATCTTCACGGATCATGAGGAAGTAAAACTCCACGTGTGAGCTCTGTCCCAACTTGGGGGATCACCAAACATTGCAATGAAACCATATGTTCATACATGAACAGGAAAATAAAGGACAAATAACACCATTTCTCGCCTCGTACCGAATTGTTCCATCAGCGTACAAACATGTCATTCTTCTAGCCATCCTCAATGTCTTTCCCTAACCATACTTTTCCCAACAACTACTGCTCACTGCGAGTCTTTCTGCCAATTGTTTCTGAAAACCTTTGTGCATTAGTCGAGTTCTCCAGAGAAACAGAACCAGTAGGATGTGTGTGTGTGTGTGTGCATTTAGATATATAGCCATGTATATGGGAGGATTTATAAGGTAAATTACCTTGTACACTCATAGAAGCTGAAAAATCCCACAATAGCAGTAGGAAGGCTGATAGTGCATCCTCCATCCCCATGCCAAAAGCCTGAGAATCCCAGGGGACTCCTGGGACAATGGCCAGAGTTCAAAGGCCAAACAGCTTGAAGTCTGATATTCAAATGTAGCAAGAAAAGAATCGAACCATACCCCTTTGTGGAAGGAAGATTCAGAATGACCTTTCCCCTCCTTCCACTTCTCTGGTCTAGCTGGGCCCCCAGACAATTGGTAGGTCCCCACGACCCACACTGAGGGCAGATCTCCCCTTCACATCACTGACCCGAAGGCTCACCTGCTCTGGAAACACCCTCAGACACACCCAGAATCAGGGTTTCACCAGTCATGCAAACTATCACCCCTTCCACAGGCATTTTCACTGCTGTCCCCTCACAAAATGCTCCAGGGCACCAAGCATCACCTCATTACCAGATCCAGTGGGTGATCCTCAGGCTTCATCCCCACCAGACCCAGCAGCAATTGACCCAGCTGATCACCCCCTCCTCCAGGTGGTCTTCTCTTGCTGTCTACGGCACCGCCATCTCCTGTTTTCTCTGCCACGTTTCTCAGCTGCCTTGCTTCTTCCTCTCTCTCCTTCATTTTCTAGAGACAAAGTACCCCAATGCCATGTTTTCCTTTCTTCGCTTTATGCCATAGCAACCTCATCTAACCTCACGCTATTCATCATCAAATTTGTATCCAGATTGCTCTCTGCACCCTATTCATAGAATCAATTGTGTGTTTGATGTTTGCCATTAAAAGTCTAAGACACATAGCAGATCCAAACTAGACCTGTTTCCAGTTTTTCTCGTGAGTCCACAATCTTCTACACGTCAGTTGACATGGTACAAATGTTCTATAAGTAATGTTTGGTGAACATGTGTGAGCATGTTGGTAGCTGTTCAACTAAAGTGGAATTTCTAGGTTGTAAGATAGGCAAATCTGCAGCTTTGGTCAATACTGGCTGCTAAGGGGTTTTCTGGAGTGGTTGTACAATTCACACTGTTCCATTAGTATATGAGAGTTCTTCTTGTCCCATATCCTAACCAACATTTAGCAAAGTTTGCTTTGTAATAGTTTATCTGTAATTGTATGTCTGCCACTAGTCTATAAGGAGCTTAATAAAAAACTCTCTGGCTTCCCAAGATGTGACATATGGCAGGTGTTCAGTGCAATTTTATTTAGTTTTATTCCTTGAAAGGCTGTCGTATTAAAAATAATTACATAATTTTAAGTAATGAATAGCTGTCATGTGGAGAAAGAATCCCACAACAAAATATAATACAGTCTTGCACGACTCAAGGGTCACTGAGGTACATGCCACAAGAGGTGTTCAAGACTGGAAAATTCTCAAAGCTTATGTAACCCTCTCCTACATGTGAGCTCCTTGAAGCCAGCCACAATAACCCACTCACTATGTATCTCCAGGCTCTGATAGAGGCTGCCACAGTGCCTGACACACATGAATTTATTGTAAGAGGAAGGAGGAAAGAAAAAAAAGGAGGGAGGGAAGGAGGAAGTTAGTAGCATATGTGGAGTTTCGTTGCTATTGCTTTATTTGCTTAATGGGTTTTGCTGGAGACACCGTGGTTCTAGATCTCCCAATTGACAGAGTAAGGATGCACATTCTTAGAGGACATGCAAAGCAGAAGAAAAGAAGTTTAGTTTTGATAAATTTATCCATAATTTTGTTTTCAGGAATGTTTTAAGAAACTAACCTAGCTACAGCATCTGTGTGTTTTATGTTTTATCATTTCTTCTTTTTTTTTCTTTATTACATGTGGATGACAGGACTAGGAAATGGTTCGCCATAGTCTCTTAAATATTTAGAGAATGAGGCCTCCTCTGCCCCTAGCCAGAGTCCAGACTGTGAAGAGCCTTGCGGCTCTTGTTTATTTTTGGCAGACTTTTGTACTCTATTGTCAAGGCAGCTGTAAACCACTGAATGATGTTAAGGAGGGAAAACAGCATATTAGATTTGCTTTTCTGGAGGTCATTCTGACTTTGGTGTGGAGGATTGATTGGGGAGTGGGAAGGGGAGGATGGGAGACTGGTGTACCGAAGACCAGTTAAATGTTGAAACAGATCAAGAGAGAGTTGATACGAACTTGAACTAGAGCTTTGACAGGATGGAAGAAAACAGGGACTGGATTCAGCAGATGTGTAGTAAGTGGACTCAAGCCACTGAATCTTGTGACAAAGATAGGAGGCTTAACAGAAATGATTGGAGTTAGCTTTAAATTTAATAGTAATAATCACGCCTCTGCTTCTACTCAAGCTACAATGTTATGTAATGGAAGTCTTTGTTAACTACAAATGAAAAGTGGAATACACATGGGAAGTGGGATAATTACCTGCAGAAATTATACCTCCAAAGCTTGTGTGCGAGAGGCAAGTGCCCAGAGTTTGAAAATCAGTTTGAGTTTACTGGTGATCAACAGCAGGATAGCACATGTATTCCTGGACAGTGAACTTACTATTCATTCTTCAGGGCTCGTTACAATGAAAATTAGTAACCCTGGAATGATTGATGCTCTCTACTCTAAATATGCCACTTAGCGAGTCCTTGCTGCAGCTAAATGAATCAGGAATTCATACACTGATTGATGTCAGACATGAGTGGCTATTTTTGTGTGTGTGAATGGAATGAAGGTGGATACCTCCTGCAAAATTAGCAGCACTCTGAATGGGTCATGAGCAAGGCTTTTTTTATTTTAAATTTGGTATTGAGGTGTGAGGAACCTTGCCTGGTTATGTATTTTTATGTTGTGGGCTCTGTAAAGGAACATTTAATTGCTTCTTACTGTTATTTTGTGTGTTTTTTTAAAGACAAAAGCCTTTATTTAAATATAAAAGTCAATCTGCAACCAATTCTAATTCCCCAATCCACATATTAATTTAAGAAACTTGGAAAAATGCCATATTCCAACAGTTAGTGGAGGATGTGTGAGAAATGAGAAAAAGGAAATCTCTTGTGGCCCTAATCTATTTCCATCAGCTTCACAGAATTCTCCTTATATATTCAAAGATAATTTCTATACAGATGACTGTTGATCGACATTTTGAGCACAGACTGTACATATATTCTTTAAGAGCAGTTAATTTTTACATATCCATTCTGCATTAGGATTTAAAACCTACATATTCAGACTTCGGTTTTTGCCAATGGGTTGCTATGAAATAATCCCATAACCTCTTTCATACCACTTTGCTCATTTTCTGCCCCTGGTAAAACATTCATTATTAACTGTTATAAATTATAAAATCTTTTTTCCCAAGAAAAGTGTGGACTTTCTTTCTTAACAGATTTAACACTGATAGGAGAACTGCTTGCCTTAGGCAGCACTACTAGTAATTGAATCTGCATGCTGAAGTGGTTAACCATAGGAATTTCTAGAGAAAGGAAAGCTGATGTATAAAATGGAGTAAAGGCAGGTTGATGGAGAAGGGAAAATTAGTGTTGAGGAACTGCCTGACTCCAGTGTGTGAATCCTTGAATAATTGAACATAAGAGCACATACCGAACATTAATTCTGTCAAGAGTTCCAGAGTAAAGAGTCTCACTAATTTTTTTGTCTCTCTCACTGTTCTCCAGATTACACTAGGTACATAATAATCATTGCCATTGTTATCCTTATGCCTGAGCCCATTTTATTGTATAGTTGGATTATGCACTAGTTCCTTACAGTCAATAAGAATGTATTAAGTATCCATTATACTTCTAGCCATGGGGGATGGTAAAAATTAATAATACTTGCCCCTTGTCTTGAAGAAAGAAAAGTGAATACTTAAGTTTAATAAAGCATCATAACTCTATGATAGAGGGTTATAGAGAAATGTAGAAAAGCCATACCTAAGCATGGCAGATAGAATGGAAAAGAAACATAAAACTACTTTGAAGGAAGAAATATCTCTGGTATATAAATGGAGTCTTGAGTCCTTGGATATATTCTGAAAATAGCAATAATTGATAGAACTTCTTTAAAAGCAACTGAGTAACACATGTCAAATTCATATTAAAATACTAAGACCTCAAATTCTTCTTCTTTGAATCTTTAGTTTTAAAAAAAATATGTGAAACACACAAAACGTTATATTTAACAATGTTAACTTCATAGTTATTTGCAGTGGTAATATGGAAAACAACAATAGAGATTTTTTAAGAAAATTTTAATTTATCAACTCACTGGGAATGGGTTACAGGCAGTTTTTCCTAAGAATATTTTTTGAGCAATCTATGCCAGGCTCTGTGTACTCAGAGGCAAATAGACCCGGTTGCTACTTGAAGAAGCAGTGGTAAAATGGGATACAAGATTCAATTAACTCTTCCAGGAAAAACGATGGATTCAGCAGTGGCAGAAACACGTCTTTCAATTGCTTATGACATGGCCATTGTCAATCACATCAGCAGGGCAGGCAGAGCTACTAAGACCCAAGACAAGTGGTGCAGGACCTGAGTTCTGAATGCTAAGACAGGAAAAGAAAATGTAAATAGGGAAAATTTCTTACTTTATTATGTTATGCAGGAAATAAAAACAGCCTATAACACTGGATATGCAGCTTGACCGGAACTATATAAAAAACCAACCAAGCCAAAAAAAAAATGGAGAAGTTACGAGAGAGAGAGAGAGAGAGAGAGAGAGAATAAATATAACCTAAAGTGTTAGCGAATGCCTTGTGGGTGATATTTTTCTCATTTCTTCTACTTGGCCTTTCCCAAATATTCTACTGCAAACACATATTGCTTTTATAATGAAAGAAAGGTGTGAGGGCTCCTCAGGAGGAGGGTAAGAGGTGCACAGCGTTGCCGGGTGATAGGGGAAACAGTCAGAGTCGTACTCTCAGAAACAACAAATGGGCTCAGCTAGGAGGCAGTAACACAGGGTAACATTTCCAAGAACGTTCCCCAACCTGCAGGCCCCAGCCCTTCAAAATCAACAACAAAATCAGAGAAGGGGCATGTCACATAAGTCACCTAGGAAACACTTACTGACTGCAGTTATGACTCTCCCATCTGTCCCTTTGCAGAGGAGCCCCCCTGCACAGCACTGAGCCCTGCACCAAGTCTGTCACTCCCTGGATGCATTAGTGCCTTAATTTGCATTACATTTTGAAAGATATGAGGCATTTCTGTGAAGTTTTTATTTTATTTTCTCCACAGTCCTGTGAGGTAGGTTGGATGGATATTATTTCTCTCATTTTACAGATGAAGAACCTAAAACTTAGATGAAGTTTCTTGCCTCTGGTTATAAGGCTGGTAAAAGTGTTAGAAGCAACACTGGAACTCGGATTTCTTTCTGCACACAGTGTTTGCCCCTCCGGGTCACAGATGTCAAGTGGTAGGCCTGGCTCTCTTCGGCTGACAAAAGCAACCAAAGTTGCAGAGCTGAAGCTCGTTCTTGTTGTTGGCCTATGTTCCAGGGGAGCACTCACACAGATGAGACGCCCCCTATACTTTGTTGGAGAAATGAACGCAGGGATCATTAATACTCTCATTTAATGCTTACTAAACAAATAGGTACTAAATAAATCACTTAAGCAAATATCATTGTCTTAAAGAATCCAATAAGAGCAAGAACAAAATTATATTAACACAAAAGTCAGAAAAAGGAGAAAGAAGACAAAGATATTCCTAAGTAAAGTCGAACAGCATTATTAATTTCTGTTTTATTCTTAAAATCCCTTTTACATCAAGCATCATTTTACAGTAGGAAAGGAAAGCACAGAAGAGAGAATGTCTTTGAGAGTCATCAAAGCATGACTTATTTCTTACACATGCATGTACCTGCTGTCCTGCCTGCGTCTAAAAAAGGGGCTCAGTTAGAATTCACTGATGAGCATAAGAGCATTCCTGTTCTCCTGGTGAGCCCATGAAGTTTTGTTGTCGTTTCTTTTAACTTATTAAGGTAATGCATGCAACTGTGTCCTAGTGACTTCAGCTATATGTGCCCTTTGAAAACAATCTCTAACTTCATGTTGGACACCCTGCATATAAATGTCACCACTTGGAATGAGAGTCAGACTTTTGCTCATGAGACTGTTCTCTGCTTGGCTTCAGTGTAATGTTATCCCTCATCTAATGAAAGAAATGGTTGTCAGTGAGGCCCTCGTAAGGGGAATGGTGCATATTCTTTTTCTCCTATGCACATGGTGTTGGTAAATACCTTAGCAATACACACAGAAACAATTCTATTAATGGATAAGGAAAGAAAATTAATTTGGTATCTAAGTGACCTAGACCTTTTAGATTATTTTCACAATCCTGCAACAATTGTTTCCCTCTTATTGCAGTACTTTTGATTAGCGTTGCAAACTTGGCTTTCTATATGTATGGAGGTTTATCTTTAAATCCATATTACCTTTTTTTTCTTTTTTTTACAAATGACCTTTGGAAATGATTTCCAATAACTACAGCCAACTTTAAGCTCAAGGCTTAGTAGTGAAAGGTCACTCTCCATTTAGACTAAATGCGGATAGATTTGTACTCCCTGCAGCAGGCTATTGCTTTAGGACTCACTATTGTATTTGACCCAATCTTCTTTCTAACCCAAGCATTTAGACAGCTTCCATCTGGGTTTTGTTTCAACTTTTTTTTTTTAACTTCAGTACACATTAAATAGTTTATACATTAGCAAGTAACTTTTTGTGCAGCAGCACATTTTCCTTAGAAATGTAAGACAATAAAATCAGGTATGCACATTGAACTTCTCATAAGACGAGTTAATGACTGTTACCTGTGGATAATTCCAATCCAAGAGACTCTGGTAAGACACATCTCCCTCTCATGCTTCCCTCCAAATAACATCATTCCTTATGTGCACCACAGTTAAGGCAAGATGGACCCATGCAAGGAATTGCCAGGACTGGATTTGTTTCCTCTCTTAAACGCTAAGTGCCATCAGATCACAGTTGCTACTATGAAGTCCATTTGGGGGTAAGGCCACACTTCTGCTCTGCAGCCTCCTTCCTTCATGGTGCCCTGGGAGCTTCTCATATTCACGTGATATTGCCACACCATGCAGCTGCCACAGCTGAGTCACAGGGGCACTTTTCTTCCTGTCCTGTGAGAGCTTGTGCATGGCAATGAACTTTGAAAGTATCTGAGAGATTCACACTCCACGTGTGACTATCAGAGTCAGGGAGGATTCCCTGCCCTCCCCTTCTGGCCTCCATATTTTCCAGATTCCAAGCCAAGCTCCTACCCAATGCTCCACATGTTGGGCCCTGGAAAGGACTCTAAGCATCAAGAGATCAGAGTTCACATTCAGGCTGTGGAGCTTGAGGCTAAAGCCTTTATTCTCTAGGCTTAATCTTTTTTCTGAAAAGAATGGGTTAATAGAATTAATTTCTGTCAGTTCAATGAAACAATGTCCAACCTTGACTACAACTCCTTTTTCTAAATGAGTGTCTTCAGATCCATTTCCTTAGGGAGAGAGTCCAAGTACTACAATTTTGTCTGATTCTGATTTCAAAGGTGTCCAGATGACTTTACCTGCCCTAAGAATGCACCAGAATCAAAGGATTTCTTACTTCATGTAGCAGTTTAAAATTATAAATTGTTTTTGCTTCTTCCACTTAACATAGCTGATCTTCCTCCTGATGAAGGTACACTGTTGGAGCTTCTCCACTGTGCTTTCTCTAACACCATCCATCCGGAGGAGACTTGCTAGAGGGCTCTGGAAACTCTCTACTAGACTGAGGTGGTAGAGGGCAGCCCCGTGACCGAACAATGACAGTCGCCGGTGAGAATGCAAAAGACCAGCTCCACTGTCCCTAGCTGAGCCTACTGTGAAATGCTACTGAAGTTGTAATGGGGCCTTCCCCCCGAAATCAGGCTGTGGCAAGGCTCCTTTCCCTCCCCTGTCCTCCCTTACCACTCCTTGCCACCCCTGAAACCACTTCCTCGTGTCACTGTTACCTGAAATTTTGGCCAGGGGAACCTCATCAAATAAGATGATAAAAACAACAAAATGCAGTTGACAGGACACAGGTGTGTTGTGAAAAAAAAAAAAAGAAAAAAGAAAAAAACCCAAGTTTTCAGCTCTGCTACTTAGCTCATAGCAAAGGGAACAGAGCTCAGAGCCTCTCTCTCTCCCTTTATCTGTAAAATGAAAATAGTAATGCTCGTTCTGCCTACTGGGAGGCGGGGGTCAGAGGAGGTCAGGGAAGTTGCAAGGATTCAGCAGCTGTCATGTACAGTACACATAGAAGGAAACTAATTTTTAACCTAAAACAAAATTTTTACCTAGAACTGAAATCACTAGTATAGATTTTCAGAGGAAACCAATTCAAAAATGGTCATAACACTCAAAAAACATACGTCACATGCTGGTTCTCTGCTACCACCTCCTTCTCCACACTTGTCAAACTTCAGTCCCTGAGTGTTTGCTATTCTTCTCAGCAGTGCATCTGTGTGCCACATACTGTAGTGACCATACGGAGAAAGCATTGGATTTGCCTCTTCATCTCAGTTACTTCCAGTCTCCAACCCAGCTGAAGAATTTTGTGTGTCCATGACCCCTCCCAAATACTGCTTTTAATTTTATTAATCCTTATTTCTTTCATGTCAAACCATATCTTAAAACTTCAGAAAGGAAGTAAATACCTCCTTGAGGTGTCATAGACCATAGTTCCAATCCCGTATTTCACATTTTGTAATGGTGCCATGAATTGATGGAACACAATATAACAGAGTCAATAGAATGTACATCCCAGATGGTGGCTCCATTAGCAACATCCTAATGTGTCCGAAAGATCATGACATGCATACAAAGTTTTTTTCATGAAGGCTCTACAAGATTCATAATAGCATTTTACATTTAATAAGGGTCTAATTGGAGAGCTCAGCATGAAAAATTGAAGACATGAAGTCAGAACATTTTGGTTCAAGCAGTATTTATCAAGCTCTTAGGCACCAGGGATAAAAGGAAAAATAGCACATTGTCCCTGGTGGAGAAACAGACATACACACAAAAACAGATCATGACACTAGATTATGGCAGATGTCCATTATGGTCAGAGTTATGGTATCCAGTCTGGTGTTCCAAAGACACGTTCCCCTCTAAAGCATCACCTCCTCAAATTTTTGTAAGATGCTTGAACAACTCTTCCAATTCCCCTGACGTCTTCTATCCACTGTCCTGCATCTTTGTCTCAATGGCACCTACTTATCCTTTGTGACACCTACTCATCACATTTGCCTCCTATTTTTGAAAGATGTGTTCCAAGACCCCCTGGGATGCCCAAAACTGGACATAGTACTCTAACATTCACAGAGCAAATATGTCACACGGGGAAGATTCACTTTCCTGGCAGATGGAGCCCTACTCAGAATGGCATGCAATTTAAAAGCTATGAGTTGTTTATTTCCAGAGGTTTTCACTGAATATTTTTGGACTATGGTTGCCCATATGTAACTGAAATCTGGGAAGAGAAACCACGAATAAGAAAAGACTACTGTAGTCTGTTTGCAAACACATTACCGTGGTCCTGATTCTTCTAGGCACTGTCCAGACTCTGAGAATTCCACACAGAGCAACAAGGAGCCAATCCCAGCTGTCTGATTGCACAGTTCATATTCTAGTGGCAGGAAACAGAGAGTTAACAGGAATTAAGTAAGGGACAGGACTGCAGACTGAAGATATTGCCATGGAGGAAATACAGAGTGATGTAACCAAGAATAAGCAGGAGAGGGCTCTGTAAGCTAGCTGGTTGGGAAAAGCCTCTCAAATATGAGACATTTGAGTGTAGACAGAGAAAAGGAGAGCATGTATCCAGGTAAAGAGATTGTCCGTGCTTCTGGGAAGAGTTCAGTGTCATCAAGTGACCAGAAGAAAGCCTGTATAGCCAGAGCTGATGAACAAGGAGCTGAGCTGAGGTAGGAGGAAGGCAGAGGCCATCGTAGAGGTCATGGGAAGAAACGATTTCATTCTCAGAGCCGGGAAGCATCTGAAACTAAACCGGTGTTATGAAACACACACTTGAAAAGGACACTGAAATCAGCCTGTGCATGGAAAAGTACCATCCCCGTGTGAGCTGCCTCCGGCTCCCACCTGGATGCCGTGGTTCCTCGTCCACACCCCTTGTCCCCCTCTTTATTCTCCAAGGTCCATTCTCAACGCAGATGATTTGAAAACTCACTGAACCATGTTAACTTTCTGTTCCAAACCCTGTCCAGGCTTCCCATGTCATTCAGAACAATTTAAAATATGAAGCCAAATGAATTCAGATATAGACAGAGGAAGGGCCGGGGATTTAGCTCAGTGGTGCCATGGCTGCCTCACAAGCTCAAGATCCCGAGTTTGATCCATGGTACTGCAAAAAAAAAAAAAAAAAATAGATGGACAGACAGACAGACAGACAGATATAGAGGAATGAACAGCACAGAGTTGAAACTAGACTTGATTCCAGTCAGGGATTTTGTGCAAATAAAGGAGGTAAGCAATGGAGGGAAGATATTTTCCAGTCTATACTGTAGGCAAAACTGGCTAGCCATCTAGAAAATTATATATATCCAGATCCTTTCCTCAAGCATTCTACCAAAATTAATTTCAAATGTATCAAAATCTTAAACATAAGGTATCATCAAAAATAAATCGTGGGAGGGCCAAGGATTTAGCTCAGTGGTGCTGCCGCTTGCCTCACAAGCACAAGGTCCCAAGTTCAATCCCTGGTACCAAAAAAAATTTTTTTAATTAAAAATAATAATAAGTCATAAAAGTACAGCAGGAAAATAGCCCATTTTGAGGGAACACCTTTCAAAGAATGGCATGAAATGCATACACTGTCATAGAACATTTAATACATTTACTTTATAAATATTACACACACACACACACACACACAAATGCACTCATACATGCACATACGCAATGTCCATGATCCAACTCAAAAGAAAGTGGAATTAATTATTTAGAATTTTGCACTCAAGTATCTAGTATCTCTACAGAGCAACAAAACTATTATAAATAAGTAAATGTGTGGAAAGTGGGAAATTCACAGAAAACCAAATGTAAATGATTAATAAACATAAAAGGATATGCCCCACTCATAATTTTAAATGCCAGTTAAAACCATGTAATAACAGTGGCAGCAATTTCAAAACTTGATTAAGCAAACAGCTAGAAATGTGAGTAACACAACAAACTCCCACACTTTGTTGCTGGAAATGTAAGTTTGTGTAACCTTTTCATGGTCATTTTGTAATAACAACAAAAAACTAAAATGCACACAGTTTTGCCAACTAATTCCAATTCTAAAAATTTAACCAAGAGTATGCCTGTGTGAGTCAACAAGATACAAGAAGATTCACTGACACAGTGGATTTAATAAGAAATTTTTAAATACATAAAATGGTTATCTGCATTTAAAAGTTATGGAACTTCTATTCAGCAAAATACAATGCAGTTATTAAAAATTATGATCAGTGGCCAATTCACTGGAAAGTCAATCAGTTATAAACAACTACATCACCAGTACATATACATAGTGTATACATGCTTATGTTTGGTGAGAAAGACGTTCTAAAACAAAATTAGCACTTCATCAAGGATTTTGTTTAAATGAAGAAGTGCTATATATGCATCACCTATGTTCCTGCCTTGTTTCAAAAGAACTGAAGGCAGAGAGATGAAATCACCAAAGTGATGGATTTCTTGCAATTTAAAATCAATGTCTATTTCTGCCTTGAGTCTAAAATAACAATAACAACTTTTAAGGCTCTAACTCCCTTTTACAACTGCCTCATCTTATTCAAGGATTTAGAAGAGATTTCTTTAGAAAAAGTCAAAAATATCTCATCAATTATAATTTTTTACAATGGTTGTCACATAAACTAGTTTTCATAAAGCATTCCACCTTTTAAAACTTACCAGAAAAATTATCACTGAGAATTATTAACAATATTGAATTTTCCTAACTTACTTTTCCCACCCTGCATGATCAGTTGGGACTTTGAGAGGAGAAGGTCTGGGACTTCAGAAAGGAACAGAAACAATTAGTTGTGGAAAATTAAAACAATATTATGAACAAATTGTTTTTACAAAACCAGGCTGTGAAGCATATGAAGTGAGGTGGATCATATTCATGTCTGATCTGTTTTAATTGCAAATCTTGTTTCCCTGGGTGGTAGTCAAGATTCCAGGGGGTTTTGTTGTCATTGTTTTTCCTTCAGTGTCCATTTCAACATCTTTTCTTGTTATTTGGTTATGTGTTGCCTTTCTGGTTCCCTCACTGTGCTTAACAGTCGGCCACCAGGTTCTCCAATCCCTTTGAGATAAAAAAAAAAATTTAAAAAAAAAAAAATATATATAAATAAATTCTATATATTAAATTGTTAACTCTACAGGTATCTGTTATTGTTGTTACAGGGGTAAAAAAGAGAATGAACACACAGTAAGCTCTTCTTGATAGGTTTTTTCATTTAGTGTTCACAACAGCACCATGAAATATCTTCTATTATCCATGTCTCTCATTTGCAATGTGTGGCTTAGGGATGTTTAATAAATTTCACAACTAATGAGTGGCAGACACACACCTTGAACTCAGATCTACAAAGCCAAAGCCCTGTACTACAGACCAGGATTATACTGGGGGGTTAAGCCAGATGGCTTGTTACCTGGGGGTGCCAAGCTATTTAAAGCACAGAACATTACTGGAGTAAACTAATAGCGTGTTGTCAGTTCACTCAGGTTTCCTCACATAGCTTTTCATGTAGTTATGAAATCGCTGCTCTGCTCCTGCAAGTGGAATAGCACTTCCTCTGGCACCAGCCCCACTGCCTGGAGTTAGTATTTTTGAGAAAGGCGCCACAGGTTGCATAATGCAGCTGCAGGTCATGACCCCCAACACGTGACACTCACCTGAGGTTCAGCTGAAACCCTAAACCCAAATAATGCCTGGCCGAGCCAGAGTCAGGAGGGACGAATGATTTCTCGTATTAAGCAATAAATTGCTTTCGTAGCTTCCCAGGAAGCTTGTTCACTTCAGACAGCTGCAAATCAGGAAGAAAAGTAAGAGATTACTATTCTGAACATGGAGCAAGTGGAGACCTCTTATTTGCTAGCTGCAGTCTGTGGCCAGCGTGCCCTGGCTTTCTTCTGACCTTAGGCAGAGAATTCCCAGGCTCCTCCCGGCCCTGTACACCGGTCATGTGGCACCTTCCTCATCGTGACTGCTGCTGCTCCTTTCTTTTCTTCTTTTTTTTTAGGAAGAGAGTTCTATTTTGGTTCACAATTCAGAATTTTCTTTTTATTAATGAATTTTATTGGTACATTTTAGGTATATAATATAATGACATTCATCATTGGAAATTTGCACCTCTACATAATCCATCTTGGTTTTTATTTTTCCCCATTGCGCTGCCCTCCGTTCAACCCCTCCATCCCTCCCTATTTACAAAGATGTCATTTCCATTTTTTCATTTTCTCGTATTAATTCCATTCCCTTCTTTCCTTTACCCCACCCTTTCCTTTTGCCCCTTTTCTTCCTATTTCACATTATCTATTATACCTTTTAGTCCTTATTTACACTTTCAGTTTCTCACACCAGAGAAACTATTCA
>NW_004624770.1:5470003-5514099 GCF_000247695.1 Heterocephalus glaber
TGGGAAGGATGTCAGTTTCGGACCATTTAGTATGATATTGGCTGTTGGTTTTTCATAGATGGCTTTTATCAGATTGAAGTAGAGACCATCTATTCCAATTTCTTGTAGGGTTTTTATCATAAATGCATGTTGGATTTTGTCAAATGCTTTTGCTGCATCTATTGAGATGATCATATGGTTGTTGTCCTTGGCTCTATTGATATAGTGTATCACAATGATTGATTTGCATATGTTAAAGCATCTCTGCATCCCTGGGTTGAATCCCACTTGGTCAGGGTGTATGATCTTCTTGATGATCTTCTGCATTCTATTTGCCAGTATCTCAGTAAGGATTTTTGCATCTATGTTCATTAGTGAGATTGGCCTATAGTTCTCTTTTTCGGTTGGATCTTTCTCTGCTTTGCGGATCAAGGTGATTCTTGCTTCCAGGAATGAATTCAGGAGTATTGCTTCCCTTTCAATTTCACTGAAGAATTTAAACAGTACAGGCAGTAGTTCCTTTCTAAATGTCTTGTAGAATTCAGCAGTGAAGCCATCAGGACCCAGGCTTTTCTTAGTTAGTAAGGTTTTAATTATGTTCTCAATTTCATTGATTGATATTGTTTAGAATTTTTAGGTCTTCATTCAACTTTGGTAATTCATATGTATTAAGGAATCGATCCATTTCTTCTATGTTTTTTATCTTATTGGCATATAGGTTCTTGAAGCAGGTATTGATGATCTTCTGGATTTCTGCTGGGTCTTTTGTAATTTCATCCTTTGCATTCCTAATTGCATGGATTTGGGCCTTTTCCTTCCTTTTTCTGATAAGGTTGGCTAAGGGTTTGTCAATTTTGTTGATTCTTTTGAAGACCCAACTCTTGGCTTCATTAATTTTTTCTATCATTCTCTTAGTCTCCATTGCATTGACTTCTGCTCTGATCTTTATAAATTCCTCCCGTGTATGAGCTTTAGGTTTGTCCTGCTCTTCTTTTTCTAGAAGCTTGAGGTTCAGCATTAGGTTGTGTAATTGAGCTCACTCTGTTTTCCTAATATAAGTATTCACTGCTATAAATTTACCTTGTAATACTGCTTTCATTGTGTCCCATAGATTCCGATATGTTGTATTGTCATTTAATTGTAGGAACTGTCTGACTTCTTCTTTAATTTCCTCTGTGACCCATTGGTTGTTCAGAAGTGTATTGTTCAATTTCCATGTGTTTATGAAATTCTTGTAGTTTCTTTTGCTATTGATCTCCAATTTCATCACACTATGGTCTGAAAATATACAGGGGATAACTTCAGTTCCTTTGCACTTACTTCAACATGTTCTATGAGAGAGTATGTGGTTTATTTTCAAGAACAACCCATGTGCAGCTGAAAAGAATGTGTATTCTGATTTTGTGGGGTGGAAGACTCTGTAAACATCTGTTAAGTTCATTTGTTCAATAGTTTGATTCAGTTTTAGTGCGTCATTGCTTATTTTTTGTCCAGTTGACCTATCTGTCTGTGACAGTGTGGTATTGAGGTCCCCCACTACTATTGTATTAGTGCTTATTTGATTTTTCATGTCTGTTATTATTTGTTTTATATAGTTGGGCTCACTGGTGTTTGCTAGTCATATATGACAATCATGTATTTATGATTGTCATCTCTTCCTCTTGGATTGTTCCCTTTACAAGGATGAAGTGTCCTTCTATGTCCCTCTGAATCAGTGTTGGTTTGAAATCCACTTGATCTGCAAAGAGGATAGCTACTTCTGATTTTTTTGTGGTTCCTGTCGCATGGCGTATTGTTTTCCACCCTTTCACTTTCAATCTATGAGTTTCTTTTTGAATTAAGTGTGTTTCTTGTATGCAGCATATTGTTGGATCTTGCTTTTTGACCTATTCTGCCAGTCTATTTCTTTTGATTGGTGAATTGAAACCGTTAGCATTTATGGTTATAACTGATGCATATTGATTTATCATTGTCATGACTTTTTCTTTTTGTTGGATTCTCTCCCTTTGCTTTAATTTCTTGTTGTGCCCAATGGATTCATTTGGCTGGGCTTCCTGGGGTTGTGATCCTCATTGTCTTTTCCTAGGATATTGTCTAAAAATTTTTGGAGTGCTGGTTTGGTATTCATGAAGTTCCTAAGGTGCTCTTTATCATGAAAGTATCTTATTTCTCCATCAATTTTGAAAGATAGTTTTGCAGGGTACATCAATCTGGGTTGGAGGCTGTTTTCCTTTAGGGCTTGAAATACATCACTCCAAGCTCTTCTTGCCTTGAGGGTTTGGATTGAGAAGTCTGCTGTGATTCTGATGGGCTTTCCTTTGTATGTGATTTGTTTCTTTTCTCTCACTGCTTGTAGAATTTTATTCTTCTGTTGGAGCTCTGGAATCCTAACTATTATATGCCTATGTGTAGATTTTTTTTTATCAAGACTAGCTGGAGTCCTATATGCCTCACTTATCTGAGTGTCAAATTCTTTTCCCCTCCTTGGGAAGTTTTCTGCCATCACTTCTGTGAACAGTTTTTTTATATCATCTGCACTCTCTCTTGTTTCTTCATTGACTCCAATCAGTGTTAGGTTATTCTTCTTTGCATCTTCTAGCAGCTGCTGGATTGATTTCTCATGCTCACTTATAATTTTAAAGCAATTTTTCTTTTCCTGGTCACTAATTGCAATCTTATCTTCTATATCTGAAATTCTGTCCTCACATTGGTTCATTCTGCTATGTAGACTTTCGATGGAGTTTTTAATCTCCTGGAAATCTGTTTGCATGTGTTTTATGGATTCAATTTGTTTCCTATGTTGGGATTCCATTATGTTCCTCAGCTCCTCTATTTTTTTGTCTGTGTCCTCTCTAGATTTATTAATCATGTCTTGCACTATGGGCACAATCTCTGGTGTTACCTGAGAAATTATTTCTGATTTCATTTTTCCAGATCCTCTTTTGTTGCCAGTTCAGGGAGTCCAGGAATTTGAGTATCAGATTGTTCCATCTCCTTTCCCTTTGGGGTTGCTTTAGGTGATCTGGAAGTATGGTTTTGAGACTTGTTTACATGTCTTCTCATTTCATGGGTAGAGGATGCTGCTGGCATGTGGCTCACCTCCTTGGTGCTGGGGGCAGTGGTATGACAGCCGAGAAGACTCTTCCTCAGCGCTGGGGGCAGTGGTATAGTGGCCGGGAAGGCTCACCTCCTTGGCACTGGGCATGGCTCTCTGCTGATCCCTTCTTATAGTCTGCTGTGCCACCCAGCATCCACAATGCTCATTTCCTTTAGCCTTCTTCTGAAAGACACTGCTCACAGCTTGTCCTTCCTTGAGACAGCTTTGCATCTTTTTCCACCTTCCAGTGTACGTAGAGCATGGAGGCAAATGTGTGACACACACCATAGGGCAGACAGGGCTGTGTCAGGTAGCAGGAAGGGCTGGGAGACTTGAGAAACCCAGGCTCCACTGGTAGGCCGGGGAGCTGGGGGTCCACATCAGGGCATATCTGTTCACTGTGCACAGTCCTGCTAGAGAAGCAGTCCTGCCATGAGAATCACATGACTCCACGCTGCAGTTGGGGCCAAGCTATGATGTCCTCACTTAGTGCAAATGCATGGAGAAAAGTGATACAACACATATAAGTAAGGGGGACTAAATGAGAAAAAGAAATTTGAAGTGCAAAATAATTACATTTATTTCTGGAGGGGAAAAGGTGCCTTCTCCCATCTCCCTCCTTACATTTGCATGAATCTGTAGCTGTCCTTTAATGAGGGGCGGGTGACACAGCTGTCTCTGCCCCGTCTGGAACAAGAGCAAATGGACCCGAGCAGAAGCAGCGTGTCCTTGTCTTGCACCAGTTCAGTACCCAGAGGGGGATTGAGAGTGAATGTACATTTTATGTAATCAATGCTTTGTTAAAGTTGTTCACTGAAACTTCCAAGAGCTATCTCTGAACACATCTGTAACTTTTGCACCAATTTCTTAGTGGTTAAGTTAAATCTGAACAATAGGATAATGTCAATGATGCAGATTTAGGCTCTATCTCTAATTTTTGTAAAGCTTTATAACTTCAGTACATGCTGTCTAATTTGAATTACTACATCAGGGCCTCAGTTCTGCATCTATTTTCTTAGGTGAAATAAGTTTATGAATTTTCCTTTAAATTTATATAAAATTTTCCTTTTGAAAAAGCTAGGAGTTTGCTGCTCTGATTAGAAATTTCTCAGATCCATTCACTTTTCTTTTACTTCTGAGGAGGTAGTAAGTAAAGGGAATAATCCAAGACATGATAGTGATTCTATTTACTGAGCATTTACTACATGCCAAACAGCATGGTCAGTATGATACATAAATTATCTCATTTTGTTGCCAAGAAAACCTTAAGAAGAAGAATTATTCTGATCATCTCCATCTTAGAGAAAGAAATCAAGATGTGGAGATATTACATAAATTACTTGAAGTCATATGGCCAGTAAATAGAAGAATTGGTTTGTGCTCTTAATCACCACATTCTACCATTACAGAATGTCCTTCAAATTGAAATAGATATTTACATTTGGAAGATCATATAAAGAGTTGTTTTGCTATTTTGTTGTTGTTGTTGTTGTTATTGCTCTTAAAAATACGAGTTTCAATGTATGCTGCCTAGTACCTTTGGATTCTCCGATGTTTTTCCATTTGAACAGGTGAGGGAGCTTGTAGGCAGATAATCTTTTCATTTCTATATTCTTAGAAACAGGACCAGAGGCCCTAATGAGCAGAAACATTAGCTTCTGTCCCCAGTTCTGGTGATGACTTTATCAGGAAGCAGAGACCTGGAAGGCTGGAGATGCCGCCAAGCTCAGCCAAAAGTGTGCACCCAGAAGATGAGAAGTAGAGGGGTCTACATTCTCACAGGAAGTGGCAGAGGACTGGGTCTTTCCAGGAATGTTTTGGCAAAAGATTTTATCGAGCACTTTCTAGAAGGCAGCTTGAGTCTGTGGAAGGAACACTGTGTTTCAAGGCACAGCAGCCTGGTTCAAATCAGGGCCCATGAGGAACCAGGTTTTTGTTTCACTCACTCTTTAGGCCCCAGACAGAGCTGTACATAGTGTGCCCTCAATACTGGGTGAATGAATGAATAGACCAATTCATAACTTGCTAACCCTTAGTTTTCTCATCCAAATAATGGGTATTTCTCAGAAAGCATCAGTTTTGGAATTTCAAACATATATTCTTATAATTATAAAAACAACTGTGTTTTTCTAGCTCCCTCCTATCTCACCCATGATTTATAGAAGTCTTCCGAGTTTGTCCGCCCTGACTCAGGGACACAGTACCACTTGCCACTGGCCACCTCTAAGTTTGCTCTTGCGGACACCAGGTACCTGTAGAGATACTTCCTACAGTGCCCTGGATCTCAATGCCCAAGCAAACTGCCTGCCACCCTGTGCCATTCTACCTTTCTTGCCTAGCTGGGCTGCAGCTGTCAGGCCAGAGCCACCATCTATCAGTCAAAGTCCCAGGGGAAACAGAGGCCATGCTCAGATTAGGATAAATCAAGGGGGGATTATTTAAAAAGGGAAAATTTCCAAAATACAGGGTAGGAGTGGCAAAAGTTTAAAAATGCAGTGATCCCAGATTAGCAACCGGAGAGAGTCCACCACCCCAACAAGCTGCAAGAGACAGGGGGTGGGAAAAGGTATGGGACTCACAGAAAGGATGTCTTGTGGGGGTTTGTGTCTCCCTTTGATGCTGGCCCTTTGAGAAGTTTCTCCTGACACCTGTAAGAAGACTGGATCCACTTACCATGCTGTGGTGTGTGTGTGTGTGTGTGTGTGTGTGTGTGTGTGTGTGTGTGTAACTGGGGACTGAACCCGGGGCCTCAAGCATGCTGTGGGAGTGATCTACCACTGAGCTACACCCAAGCCCTCTTGAGCTCTTCTCTTGCTCTGTCTTATTCCTATGGAGCTGTCACCCTGGGGTTGTCTATGTTTATCTCCCTGCTAGACTTCAAGGAGGGACTGTTTAAGTCCTCCCATCTTTGTGGAGCTATTATCCAACCTAAGGACAGCACAAAGTAGACTTTTGAACAAGGCATCTTAGGTGGCTGAACAAATGGTCGAATGCCTGTCTTACTGTGTGGAGAAGAAAAGGCATACTCAAAACCTAACCCATGCCTTCTCACTCAACACAAATATGTTCTCTTTAAATACATGCAGGACATTTTCCAAATATAAAGTTAAGAAAAAAACAAAACAGATGTGGCTAAATTAAAAGTGTCACTCCTTTCCCACTGAGCCCTACATAGAACAAAGTGTTAAAATTTATTTCCTCTGCCTTCTTTATTTATGTTTAATTATATTTAATTATATATACTTGTTAAAAGTGTTCTAGTTATACACATTGTGCTGAGTACAATGTGGATATTGTTCTATAGCATTACATGCTGATTTGACCTTGTTATTTTTAAAAGCTGCCAAGTTCTGCCTTTGCAAGAATGATGCAGAAGAAAGAAGAAACCAAAACAGAAGTGAGCTAGGGCAGCAGTGAGCGGGTTAGGTTCATCACTTCTCTCTGTGTGACTGCTCTCAGGTGTATCAACTTCTCTTTCTCATCCACAGTATCTTTGTAGCCTTATCTCATAAGAAGGCCGGGAAGATGGAGGGAAGAATGCATTCCTAGGGCCTAACATGGTCCTTATTGCCTACGTGCTCATTAAATGCTGGGTGTTGCTGTCGTTATTTTATCCCTGCATTGCCTAAATACTGTAAACAAGTAAAGGTGAATGACCAATTAGGAAAAATATTCATAAAAGACATGCTAGGCAAAAATGATGTGTTAGTAGTCAAGAGGATAAAATGGATCTTGGAAAATAGGATTTTTTAGAGATAAGCTGCTTCTCCAGCTTCCTCATTCTGAGAAAACCCACACCTCCTTCCTCTCCTCAGCTCCAAAGAATAGACCTGCGGAGAAATAGTGTATCTGTCAGAAAAGTAGCACATCTGTCTGCAAAGAACATGCACATTGTTGTGGTCAGTTGATCATCAACTTGAGTGGGAATGCCCAGCTGAATTGAGTCAGCATGGTCCTAGGGGTGGAAGACTTGCTTTAGGAGACTTGTCAAAATGGTATCAAAGGAGAACAGGAGGGAAGGATTTCGCTGATTTTCCTTGAAAGAGCATCATTGCAGCTGTTTTACCTCAGAGAAGCTTTGGCTGTTTTCCTCAGAGCTCTGGTCCTCACCGTGGCCAGGGATGACTGCTATTCTCTTTGGAGGAGCTCTGGTTTTTGCCTTCTCATTAGATGTAGTCTCTTGGTTGTTGGCACAGATTCTTCAGCTTTCAGCATTGGTCTTTCAGGCTCTCTGGCCTCCAGCACTGCCCCTTGGGCTTTCCAGCTCAGAACCTTCATCCTTCCAGTGCAGATTCCTTGGCCTCCTGATACGGACTGGTCCAGGGCATTCCCCTGGGCTCCAGGCCTTCCACTGGATTCTTCAGCCCTCTAGCCTACAGACAGATCTCTTGCACTCTTCTATATTTGACTCTGTGGCCAGATATTGTCAGCTAATCTTGTAAATTTCTGTGTCCTGCATTAAATCTTCTTTTGCAAATACTGACTACTACACAGATGCTGACCCAGGAAGTCTTATTATCCTTTGTATTCCTCCCACTGCTTTTCCTTGCATTAGAACCCCTTGTACACCAGGAGACAGAGGGCTGAAGTAACAAGAGGCCTCCCTGTCTCCTTAACTCTAGCTTTGAATGAACTTGTTTTCCTTCCACCAAAATAAATGGTTTCCCATGCTTTGGAAGAGCAATGGGCAGTACAGACCTCACCCTGCAGTAACCTGACAAAGAGAAAGAGGAATATTCTATGTTTTAAAAGCCAGCGAAATGAGTAGAAGAAAAGACCAACATGCTGTATGATTATAAATACATTCAAGCTCTCCAATAAAAAATAAAAAATTATCATAAATGAATAAATAGCATGATTCTTCAAATGGCACTTTTGTTTAAATTCAGAATTGACAAAAATGCTTGGAAATAGGCATTTAGCTATACTCTTAATATTAGTTTTAGACATTTAGTAGAACTCTAATCTGTCAAATCCACTTTCAGAAATGTGTGCTAAGAAAGGGTCATGGATATACTTCTAAGGTATATTCCTGTCAGTATTTCCCATGGCATTCTAGATGACAGGGCCCTGTTCCTCATAACAAAGTACAGAAATTGAAGATAGAGTAGAAAAATGTCTAATGGCATACGGAGATTATTATGTGAACAGAACAAGTTGTTAAAATTGTATGTGTTAAATGACACCATTTTTGAAAAGTAAAAATAAAATATCTGAAGGAATGTGCCACAGATGTAAACAAGCTTTCAGGGGCCATTTTGTGCTGCTGTAACAAAACACATGAGCCTCGGTACTTTATGAAGACATTTATTTGGCTTACAGTTTCGATGGCTGGAGGATGCAAAAAACATGGCACCACCGCGCGGGCAACAGGGAAGAGAAAGAGGAAGGGGACCAGCCATGTGAAGAAGGGAACACGTGAGGGGTGGTCTCCCCTTGTTAAAACCTGATCTCCTAGAACTCACTCCAAGAGACCAGCATTAATTCCTTCCAAAGGCAGTGCCCCGCCCACCTGTCTACCTTCTCTTAGACCCCGCCTCTTAAAGTACCATTGCACCTCCACACTGCCACTCAGTGGACCTGGATTGTAACACGTGGACCTTCAGGAGACAGACCTGCTCAAACCACATCCAAACCACAACTCAGACCTTGCCTGTCAGTGTCAGGGCCACAGATAGTTGTTTATTTCTCTTATCCATATTTTCTAAATTCTTCGCTACAAACACTGATTTAGTAGCAATGAATAAGTCAGTAAATGTTCTTTTAATAGAGCCATGCTAAATGTATATTTGTCACATTTTCAGTTTCTTTGAAACTCAGTTTTCTTCATTACACGTGTAGTATAATTCATTGTAGAAAATTAGAATGTACAGAGAAACAAAAAGAAAAAATTACCCATGAATCCTCACCCAGAGGTGTATAACACTGTCCACAGCATATACACCCCTCAATAATAAATGATTAACAATACACATGATGTTTTGTCACTTGCTTTGCATTAAATTCATCCAGCTCATTATTTCTGACTTGGCTCACAGATTCACACTGCACAAATTTGCTGACTTCTCCAACCCCTCCTGTAATGAGGGCCTCCTCGGTTGTTCTCAGGTCTGCTCTGACTCAGTCTGGCTCTCACACACACACATTTGGCTTTGTGTTGGCCCTTGAGACTTCCTTAGAATAAATCCTCGAAGGGGGATTCATGCTTCACTTTTGGCTCTTTCCAAGACCTCTTAGTTGGATAAAAAGAAATTGAGTAAAGCAATTAAAATTTGAGAAAGGAAATTAAAAACAAATGGCAGCAAACCAAAATTGGACCCCTCTCTGGCAGGAATGCTTTCCAATTTCTCCTGGTGGAGACTGGGGTAAAGGCTGTGCTCCTAGAACTGCAGAGAGTTATAGCTCTGGGGGAAAATCCTTTTTCCCATGAGCTCTCAGCACTGCTTCAGTTGCCAGGTCTCACGGCTGCAACTTGTCTTCACCTGGAATGGCTCCATGTCAGAAATATGAAATGCAGAGATTCCAGTCTTGCTGTTACTGTTCTCTGGGTACTTCATAAACCTACCTAAGTGCTCTTTGGCCTCCTAGGAATCTCTGGCCCTTTATCTAGCCATTCCTGCACTTTTTCTGTCTTCAGCCAGCCTCTTTCTCAATGCCTTCACTGATCATTGTCAGATTTCTGCTTCCTCAGGGCCACTAAGCCCCTTGTACCCTGATATTTTCCCATCACCTACCCAGAAAAATGGAGAAATTACACCATGGTAAAATCATGGTCTCCAACATGAGAAGGGCCTTTTCATCACTTAGATGGGCCTAGCAGTTCATTGCTGCAAATAATTATTCCAAACCTTCTCTGCCTTCTAGAAGACTACACTCCTCTCATTTTTCCACAAGTTGCCTTGCTCCAGATTTTTGGAGGAACTCCTAGCCTCAGGCTTGCTGTCTCTCAACACACACTCACCACGCACCCTCTGTCCCTTTGTCCTTCAGTGTTAGAGGATCACATGTTCCTTCCCCCACTCAAAACCAAGCCTGTACTTTAGATATATTGTCACCCACTCACCTGGGACCTATTTCTTGAAGTTTCCATCACCATTTCTGGTAGGTTCACTCTTTTTCTCAGCAGGCTTCTTCTCCTGATCCCAGAAGTATTTCTTTTGGTCCCAGTGATCGAACTCGGGTCCTTGTGCTTGCAGGCAGAAGAATCACTAAACTAAATCCCCGGCCCCCAGAAGTATTTCTAAGGTCACTGGTTCCATCAAAATTTCTACATTAATTCAATCTTTTGCCTCATTTCCATCCAAATTCTTCATTTGTGAAGACTTCCTTCCAGTTTTCTGTTTCCTGTTTCCTGTTTTGTACCTCCAGAGTCACTGACTTTTGGCTTCAGCTCCCATCATTTCTTTGAAACTTAAAACTAAACTCCCCACTGGTCAAAAAGAGGACTTTTTTCAAATCTTATCCATATCACACTTAGCACATTCAATTGCACCCTTCTTTCTTTCTCCAACTTTGTATCATGAAATGTTTCAAACCTACAGAAAAGCTAAAAGAATGGCACAATGGCACCTACCTGGCTACCGCCAAGATTTATCATTGTTAACATTTTTCCTCATATACTACCCACTACCTAGTATTTGACCATGCGTACATTTTAAAAGCAGTTGTAGATATCTTAACCCCTCACTCCTAAGTACGTCAGCATATATCTTCTAACAGGGGGGACATTCTCCTACCGAATGGTAATGCATCTTCAGACACACTTCATTCTTTAATGTCATCTGATACCATGTCCACATCAAACCCCTTTAATGGTCTCAAGAATGTCTTCTGTAACTATTTTCTTTCTAAGCCAACATCTAATCTGTGTTCTAGCACTGAATTTAGAGTTTGTGTTGCTTGTAATTTTGTAGTCTAGAAGAGCCCCTACTTTTCCCTTTTTTCTTCCTGTCTTCTTTGATGACACTGAAAGAAAGGAGTTTAGGAGTCTAGGTCAATTTTCTTCCAGGAATTCCTGAAATTCTAACTGTTCCTTCATCACATAGCTTAGATGAACTGATATCTACTTTCAGAAACTATGCTGACCATTTTGAGCATGGATATCTCACAAGACATCTACTTCATAGCATGTTTAGTCATTTGTTCCATTTTAATGTACTATTTTCATCATTTCATTAAAAGTGTGAACAGTAGGACCAGGGATTTAGCTCAGTGGTTCTGCCACCTGCCTTGCAAGCTCAAGGTCCTGAGTTCAGTACCCAGTACCAAAAACTAGTGTGAACAGTAGATCTTAGTGTTTTACATTTTCATTGCAGTGGTAAAGAGATCCATAATACTTTGCACAATGGTAATATCCTACTTTACCTATTGATGGTCCCTGACTGAATCATTTATTACACTAGTGATTCAAACATTGTTTCTTAATTATGTCATTTCTTCTACATTTATTAGATAATCTTTCATTAAATTTCTTATACTTTTCTGGCCATTCTCTTTGTCTTGTCTCTTCTGATCACACCTCACTTTGATGTCTGCTCATGTCATCCATTCTCCCTGAGTAGTGTTATTCATGTTCCATGTCAATTAACCTCAGTACTTCCATCATGTCTGTGCCTACATTTGTAGTTCACATGCCTTCCTGGAATTTCAGAATCATGTATCCATCTGCCCGCCCATTATTTCCATCTTCAGGTGTGCTCTGGGTATTGACACCGTGTACATAATAGAACTCATTCTTTTATCCTTTAAAACTGCTCCTCGGATGGCGCCATTATCCAAGGAGCCATTATACCGCCAACCTGCTAGTTGTTCTGATTTCTCCCTTTCACTTACACATCCAGTAGCCAGTTTTACATCCTGTACATTTCTGGATGAGTGTCCTTCTACATCATAACACCAGTCGCTCTTTCCCAGGACCGTCTGCCCTCTCCTCAAGAGCACTGCTGTGATCTTCTACTTAATTCTCTCCCTCCAACATAGTCCTGAAAATCAAATCAAACACAACTGTTACAAAGAGATTTTTGTAGCTGTCTAAGTTCTACAATGCTTGGAGTGAAGCACTGAATTAACTTTTTATCATCACTATTATCTAATTAATAAAACTGATCTAGATATCATATGCATGCTGGTGTGTATGAAAGAAACCTTAGGTCATGATTTAAAATGAAAAATGAGGGACCAAGGATACAGCTCAGTGGTAGAGTGCTTGCAAAGCCCTGGGTTTGCTCTCTAGCACAGTAAAAAGAAGGAAGAATGGTGGAAAGGAAAGAAAGGAGGAAAGGAGGGTGGGAGGAAGGTAGGAAAGAAAAAAAGAAAGAGAAAGGAAGGAAGAGAAGGAAAGGGAAAAGAAGAAAAGAAAAAGAGGAAAAGAGATTCATAAACTATTTCATGAAATGGGCCCTTCTGAGGGTCAGTATAATTACAGAGGAATAGAATGGATGTATCTAGTTATTTGAATGAAAAACCAGCATCATGCTATCATGACTAGTTTCTGTTCAGCAAATAATTCCTAACAGAAGAAAAACAAAACTCTGTATAAGTAGTGAATTTAATCAAAGTCAGGGAGAAAGGATTTTCTACTTGTATAAGATTGTGATTAGTGGTTCAAACTACCAAAATTTATTGACTGTAACTTAGTTAAGAGAGAAAGATGGATAGAGGAAGCCAGCAAGAGAAGATAAATTACCATTTTAAATTCTTATTTATACTACTTGAGTGTGTTTAGATGTGAGAATTACAGTGAGATAAGCATCAGATTAGTATCCTAGCAGATTAGTATCATTTGCTTGTACCATAAAACTCTAAATTATCTTCAATATTCTTTAGAGGATGAAAAAGAGGAAGAATGGAAAATTTTTAAATGGAAAACCGTATAACAATTCATATATAAAATGGTTTATAGGTTCATAGATTTACATCATTTAATCAAGTTATTACTTTCATAACAACCAAATTTAACCAGAGGTATATATTTTCCAAATAGAAGTAAAAAAAAAAATAGAAAATTATCCTAGAACTATTGTAACACATTTACTGCAAAGTAAAATAATAATAATAATAATAATGAATTTCAAAGAAACACTCTTTACAAAAAGCAATAAGCTTATAATCAATTTTTATTCTGATGAGTATTAAATGTTTTCCCCTAATTTAATGGTGTAAAACAAATAAGCTAATTTATGAAGTATTCTCTGTGGTACAACCATAGATCACATTCAGCTGTGTTATGTTGACCCTTTGGGGAATGTTTAAAAAAATTGCTAAAACAATTCATAGATTCCCATCACAAAATTGATCTTAACAACATTCCCTCACCTGCACAAAGCCATCCTACTGCCACTCCCAAAGAGAATTAGAACTACATGTATATAAGACTTCTGAAATGTAAAACAAGCAAACAAAATATAAAAGTACCCCCAAATGTCCAAAAATATACCCAAAAAAGCAGTGGAGTTATATGAATGTACCAAAGCGTGAGTCTGCCTTGTGCTATCAGGATAGTATAGGGAAATCTAATAGGATGGTACTGAGAAAATGGTGGCCAAAGAGCTGCCTATTTATGTTTGGTCTCTGCCGCTTGAACTACAGGCCCACAGTGTGCCTCAGGCTCACCCACTGATACTACAGAGGGACCACTGAGAATGACACAGCCCATACAGAATCTTAATCTGTACTATCCATACAACGTCTCTGGAGGTGAATTTATATTGTGTCTATCATGGTAAAGGAGCTGAGATTGACCAACAATCACAGCATGAACAATCCTTCCAGCTAGTTCTAGCCTTAAGTAGGTGAAACAGAGATAACTGAAAAAACATCCTTATTTATCAGATGTAGTCCCGAGTGCTTTAAAATTTAGTTGAGGAGAAAAACAGCCTTGGCTGAGTTTTTGTTTTCCCTTTGAGGGGGTGGGGGTGGAGACTTGAATTTGTAGGGGAAAAGGTGGCATTCCATTTCAAAAATCAATTTGAATTTTTTTAAACTAGAATTTCTCACCACTTCTAAGAGAGAGGATGTAGAAAGGACTTTGCTAAGTATATAGATCCTGTTATAATAAGGGTCATGATATCTGGTAGCCACCACTGATTGGTTGCACGATTTACAGTCTCCTTGTTGTACCTAAGGCTCTGAGCCATCACCAGGGATCACAGGAAGCTGAGAGCACCTCTGCCCTGCAAACTTCATAAGGAGCTGATAATGGCAGCTTGGGAGAGTCTAATGGAGTTAAAGGAAAGAAAGTGAATTTCATGCTAAAACATGAGTTCCGTATCATAATTTACTCTAGGAAGTATAAAAAACAGAAAACTCCACACACTGTCTTCCTGAGGTACGCTTTGTGTGAGAATGAAAACTGGTTCCCTTGAGAGGCACTGGCCCCAGGGCTCCACCTGGCCTGAAGTCCCAGCTGTCCCTCAGCTGGTTCGCCCCGGGGTGAGAGCAGCCGCATTCTCTCTTTTTCCTGTGCTGCTTGGCTGTCTGGGGAAAGGCAATCAGGGACAGCATTTGGATTAATGTGTGTGCCTGCCTACCTTCAGATAAAAAGGGGATTCCGAGCATTCTGATTGTTATTTATTCAGCTAAGCTAATAAATTTCACTAATGTTTTTCCTTATTTAAAAAATATTTAATCAGAAATACATATTATTTCTAGTTCTTTTCCATACTTCCTGGCCATTCCAGAATAACATACATTGCTATCTTGAAATCTTTTGTTATTCTTCTTAACTCTATTTGAAAACAGCTTCCATCTGGCTTCTAGACTAGCTGGTTTTATTACTGCAAATAAAGGCAGTCTGGGATATGAGGGACCGTGAAACACAGTAATGCCATCAAGGAAGCCAGGTGCTATGCCCTTTACATAGGTGAACTTATTGAATTTTCAAAACCAATCAGCAAAGCTGTTAGCTTTATTTACAGACGAGGAAGCTCAGAGAGACTGTGACTTGCTGAAGGCCACCTAGACAAGAGTAGGGAAACGGGCTCACAGCAGACATTCTGATTGCTTGGCTCCATCCTTGGTCATATCTGAGTCTGCATTCTACTCTCAGCTTTGCCCTTACTTTAGTTGGTGTTCTTAAGTCAGCTCCAAACTTCCATCAGCCTCAAGTTTGTAAGCAAGGAGCTTGGCCTAATTTTCTTCTGGTAAACTTTGCCATAGCCTTTTAACTCCACAGCTAGTGAAAATTTATGCTCCCCAAATTAACTTCAAGTATGTTGGTTGCTTATAGTAAATCTGTACAGTAGCTTCAAGATGGGGTCTATTCTTATTCACTTTGGACAGGTAAACTTTACATTTTGTGATCTAAGCAGTCATAAGATTATTCAAATATCAATAAAATACAACTGCTTCTCAGTGTTTGATCTTGGTATTTTTCCCCTCTTTTTACCTCAACTTAAGAGCCTTCCTATAGTCTCCCATCAACGCTGTGCAGAAGATTGTCTGGTTTTCATCTCCGGCCCATTCCTGGGCTCTAGTTCTGCTTCCTCCATGGTGTCTTCCTGGTACTTTAATTTTTACAAATGCTGAAGTGACCTCATCAACTCATTCCACCATTACTTACCAAAATTACTCTTTAAATTTGGGTATTGCCTTGCTTCCACCTTGACATTAGAGTATCTTCTCCAGCCAGGCATGGTGCCATATGCCTGCGATCCCAGCTACTTGGGAAGCTGAGGCAGAAAGATCATATCTCTGAGACAGCCTGGGCAACACACGCCTGTCCTCCGAAAATTTAAAGAGATAGGGATATAGTTCAGTGACAGAGTATTTGCCTACTATGTGCAAGGACTTGCATTCAATCCCTGGCACTGCAGAAGACAGGGGGAAAAAGAATATCTTCTCCCAAGGAATCAAGCTTACAATCTTGGCCATCTTTGATTCCTTTCTTCCCTCTGACTACCCCTCTGCTAATGTGTCCTACTCACACAGTATGTCTCACATACATTTACTTAACAGAATCCTCATCCTCAAACTTTGCACTTTTGGGTTAATCCCTTCCTAAAACACCATTTTGATCACTTACTGGCTCAAAAGTCTTCAAGGGTGTTGGGGACCAGGCTACATCACTTAGGTCCTATAGGGTCTGAGGCTGATGTAACTTTCTTTAGGAACAGAGAAGTTAATTGAAAACCACAGGCTTCCTGGCTGTGTGTAGAAAACTCACAAACACAGCACTCCCAAGGCAAGATGACATCTGCTGAAGACAATATAAAGAATTCAGGCATCCAGGTATAGGGAAAAACCTCTTCCCCACTTACTAGTTATGCCTTTACTGACCTTGCTGTTTCATGAAAGGTATACTACCCCTACCCCTGTGCTTTTTGCTTGCTAATAAAATTGGATCGACCTTGGAGGTTGCTGAGCCTGTCCACTAGAGACAGGCTCCTCCCAGTCCCCTTGTACAATGAATATTGTCTCTGTCTTTCTTTATTCCCTGTTGCTCCCCCCTCACAAGTATCCAAGGGTCTGATCAGCCCTTGGTACAAGGGCCCCCTTGGCAAATATATGTCAAAAGTTATTCCTTATGTTTAAGGATCTTCCACGACATTAGTCCATCATGTACTTTTTACCTTGTCTCTTATTAATTTTTAATAGGCAGCTTACACTTCTGTCAAGCTGAGCTACATACTGCTCCTTATGCCGGTATTTGCTAGCTGTGTTTCTCCTCAAGCTTATCCTGCTGCTGAAAGCCTGCTGCCCTCATCTGCTTCTTCTAACATCCTACTCAGGTCAGATCCTGTCTGCTCCATCAAGGCGCCCAGTATCTTCCCAAAACATAACCACTTCTCTCTTTTTGATTTGTGTCAATCATTTGGAAAATTTAAGCTCTCTTATTCTTTATATAGTCAAACAACTTAAAGAGTTATAGCAAATTTAGTATTTACAACCTGTCATTATGCACTAAAGCAGAAACCCAAACTGTGGAGTAATCTGCCTCATAACCGATAGTGGCACAGTGAAGAGTAAAAAAGTCTGAAAGTGACTCCATCACCACTTCCACTCTATCAAGGTTTAAATACTTTTCATCTCCAACTAAATGGACAGTCTACTCTAAATATCCGAAAGCTCTATGATTTGATGTTGCTATTTGTGGGACTGAAAGGGAGCTCATTTTGTTTCCTCTACTTTATTCCTATAAATCCAGAGCACTTAGCATATTACTTTGTCCAGAATAGATGCTCATTAAAATACCATTGTAGCATCAAACAAATGAGTTTTTCTAAAGGCAAAGAGATCTCCAATTGGGGAAGGAGATCTGAAAAGCCTTTGGCCTCAAAATGAAGGCAGGTGAGAGTTTCTCTACACCTTTCTTTACTTAACCAGTATGTTTAATTGATTCAAGTTGTATATTTAAGTTTATAAAAGTTTGAAAATTGTCTTGAATGCCCCCAGTACGTTTATAGACAAGGAAACAGAGCCAGCATCAGGGCCTCTATTTCTTGGGCTGCACTAATTCCTGTGATTCTAGATTTTTTTCCTCAAACTCTCAGTTATTTTTAACTGACCCATCACTGTATGGAACCATTACTGTTGCCACTTTCACATGGTTTGAAACAGAGTAAGAAATAATCAGCAACTTAATTTCTCAGCTTATAACTGTAAAATGTACCAAGGTACTTTTCTGCCTCTCCCTCACACAGGTGCGCGTGAGTATATACTCAGACGCACCTGCTCACACAGCACAACTCATACGCACACACACACAACCTACTTGCACCACAACTGTCTTTGAAAAATAGACAACAGCAACTGCAAAGGGAAATTCGCTGATTGTGGTGAGAATTATGTCATTCATTGCAGTGATGAAGATAATTGGTAACACTCTGATTGTTATTACTCAGCGTCCAGATGTGATGCTTCACTTTTTCAGCAGTAGATGTATAAACAATGAATACAGATTTCTAAAAACAAGAGCGCAAAGTAGTAGCTACATATGACACCTAAAATCCCTGCTTCTAGGTGGCTCTCAGTAGGGGATAAAAAGCAATTGATAGCTCTCTTTAGGACGAAAGCTGCAAGATAACATGTCTACACTATATATATAAGTACACAGTCTTCTTAGTCATCTGTCAGAGATACAGACTGACTTCAACCAACAGCTTACATCAAACTCATTTTCTAGTCAAAGAAACTGAGGCTTGACAGAGAATGAAGTATAGGCTCAGTGAGAGCATTCTGAGAGCCTGTAATTCACTTTGCTCCTGGGTTCCTGCACCCCTCATCTGTTTTCTGCTCAGTGTTTCAGGGCATTGTTCCTTCAGTTTGCGCTGCGTTGGTTGGAGGTAGGCACCATAGGTTTGATTGATACAGCAATTTGCATCTCAAGGCATTGCTCGATAAATACAAAGCAATGAAAGGCTACTCTCTCACAAGCCCATTTCCCCCTTTGGGCTGACTTTAGAAGCTCATTGATGTCACTTCCTTCCTCAGTCAGCAAGTGAATTTTCTTTAATTCTCAAGACCAGCTGTCCATGCTGTCAACAGAAAGTTATTAAAATTCCTTTAAAGTGAATAAAAATAGCCTAAAACCAAATGTACTTGCAAACAGGAAAGAATCAGTATGCAAAGTCCACAAACCTCTGAGCAAAATAATGTTGATCCAACCAGAGATTTCAAACATTGTATATTCAAGATGCTAGAAAAAAAAATAATTAAAAGATGCTAAACCACATACTCCTTAATCTTTTACTAGTAAAAGCTTACACAGTTAAAATTCATCCCCTTACATTCCGCTTCTCTTTTTCAAATATGATTTGAATAAATTTGGGAATAATTTAGGTTTTCCTTAAGTGGAATTCCCTCCTTTTTTCTTGCATAGACCAAAGAACATTTACATCTCTACCAGTCTGTGACGATCCATAAGCCAGAGAAAAACATTATAATTAGCAGCAATCACAACCACCATGGCCCCCAAATAATATTAAAATTACACATTTTAATTTTTAGAGTTTTAATAGCTCAGAGGAAAAGGTGATTTTTCTCATATTCAAATAGCTATAACTCCCAAAAATGAACTGTCTGGCTCCCTGTCCCCCTAATTACCTACTTGCTGGCTGATTCCAGTCATTGGAAGACAATCCTGTTAACTTTTCCATCAGCCCTTCTTTTGTGTTCAGTCCCCCGCAGTGGGGCCCTTACCCTGCTGCCTGAGTTGCACACGACCTGGTGAGCGAAGCCCTTCAAAGTGTGGACATGTCTCTGCCACTCATCACCCAGAGTCACTTGCCCCTTCCTTATCTGGACAGGTGCCCTGAATGCTCCCCTGACCCTGAGCCTTCGCCAAGGAAGCTCATACCCACACTGTCCCCAGCCAGACAGGCTGCTTTGTGTCTGTGGCTCCCACCCATCACTCAGGCCCTCGGGCCCAGCCTGCCTCCACCCAAGGCTTTCTGCTCACGGGGACTGCAGTCCAAACGAAGCTTCTGTGTTCACGGTGACCCCACCGTGAAAATTTTGTTCTTGTAAATTGGAGTTCAGGCAAAGAAAATGGTAGAAATACGGGTACATTTAAGCTAAAAGGATAATTTGTAATATTTCTATCTTGGGAAATATTACGAGCAATGATCCTCTAAGTTATCTAGAATTAACTTTTAGTCTTTTCCTTCAGTCCCAGAATTCAGAATACTTACTGTGTTCTTAATGCAGAGCTAATGATACTAAAGATGCTGTATAATATAGGAAAGAAAGAGAATTATTGTCCTTGTTACTAGAATACTTAAAAATTCTTTAAAAATTAGTTGGAAATTAGTACCAAAAAGGATTACTATCACAGAACAAAGTATTTAGTATAGACTGGAATTCAGTGGAAGTCAACTTCAGACCCTAATGTGGGTCATCTAATAATTTTTTAACCCATTTTCTCTTTCATGAAGGATCCAAGCTCAGAAACAGCTGCCTTCAGCATGTTGGAGGCTAAAATAAGGCTACACCCACTGAAAATACTGATAATCTTTCCATAAATATGTACTGAACACCTAGGAGATGCCAGGACTGGCTGAGTTCTGCAGATATAATAATAAAATGGATAGTAGTACCTGACTCCAAGGAGCTTACACTACAGAACAGAAGACAAGCAAAGAAGTAACACACACACACACACACACACACACACTAGTGGGTTAAGTCAAGAATCACAAGAGAGCTGGGGATTTAGCTCAGTGGTGCTGCCCACTGCCTCAAAAGTGCAAGGTCCCAAGTTCAATCCACAGTACCGAAAGAACAAAAAAGAAGAATCACAGCAGATAGTGTGACAAGGGAAGAAAGCCCTGAGGTCTTAATATTAAACTGACCTCTACACTCACACTCACACTCATACATACACACACACACACACACTCACACACCAGTCCTGCAAAGTTGGAGAGACAACTTTGTGTGTACAAAGGACCAGACACCAGAAAGTACTAAAAATGACCATAAAACCTTGGAGGAGAGGAAAGGAGGAGGAGTACACAGAAGGGCAAGGCAGGAGAGCAGGCAAGGAGCACATGGTGCAGGATGTGTGAGATGTGTGAGAGGCTTGCAGAGACCCTCTGTGAAAGCAGGAAGACCCTACCATCATCATGCAGGAAAATACACTGGTGAGCTCATGTTGGTAGTGGCTATGGCCAGAATGACACAAATTGTGGATACAGAGCAAGTATCCCAAATCCAAAAGTCTGAAGCTTAAATGCTCCAACTTCAGAAACTTTTTGAGCACAGACATGACACTACTAGTGGAAAATCCCACACGATGAAACTTTGTTTCATGCACAACATTTTTTTTAACTGTTGCTTGAAATTACCTTCAGGCTATGTGTATGTGTTTATGAAAGATAAATAAATTTTGTGTTTAGACTTGGGTACTAGCTCCAAGATATCTCATTATGAATATGCAAATATTCCAAATTTTTCTAAAAAAACAACCCTGAAATCCAAAATGCCACTGGTACCAACTATTTCATTTGAGGGATATTCAACCTGTGTATTATGAAGACACTGAGATATTGTCCCTTCTATCCATTACTTCTCTGCCTTCCCCTCTCCAACGTCATTGGCCCATCGGTTTCCACGTCTTGTCATAAGTAATGGCTGCAGCTCTGTGCCCCTTTGCAATGTTCTTGGGGTTTTGTTCATTGAATTACCAGATCTATCCTGTGAGATCACCATATTGGTCCTTTTCATCAGATTCTCATATTCCTTCCTAAATTACCCCTGATGAAGAGGAGAGGGATACTCCAGCATTCTGTAGTTATAGAGTATCAAATTGCTCTACATACATAAGTAAATAATAGGCATTTTGCTCCAAGAACAGAGGAATAGATTCACAGTTTCACCCCCTTTCCCTTCTCCTGTTTCAAGACTTCATATGTGGCACCTTTAAAACAATTTTGAGCATACCTACAGAAAGGCTCATGCTAAAAGTATGTAATAATACAGAAGTACAGCATGTTGTAGAAGAGGGAATAGGGCCAACAGGCTCTTTGGGAGCATGGAGCAAGCTGTTTGGCAGCAATGATCTTGTTCATAGCTGAGTTCCCAGAGCTCAGTACCCATATATGACACATGGTATCTGCTCAATGGTATGTGTTGAGCAAGTGAATCAATTACATCAGATATGACTCTTTCTGATCTTTATTCCTTCTATTCGTTTGTTACCAATTACTCTCAAATATTTCTTCCACATACTTTCTCTGGTTTATCTCTTTATGTTCCTTCCCATTTCTACCTCCCTAGTCTAAGCCCCAAGTAATTATCTTTGTTCATTCACCTCACCCAAGACCCCTATTTATTCTGCAATTTCTCTCACTACTCTGTACCATCAGTTCACCATATTAATTTTCCTTCACAACCCACTTCTGCTAAAAAAGCCATAATGGTTGACAAACTGTCTACTGCCTCAAACATAAAGAAACTGAATGGTTTTCAGGTCATCCAAACCTATCTAGGCAATACCATTTCCCTCCAAAACCTCCCCTGTAGTCAGACCAATCATTTGCAGGATTCTTCCCAAATTCGATCCATTTTTGAAAGTCTGATTTTCTTGTGATTTTTATGTCTTCTCTGCATGCATGTCTAATTTATTGTCTTCACTGTATTATTAATCATGTGCTTGAATGTACCTATCCAAAGATACAAAACATATTCTAAGGGGCCAGGGATTTAGCTCAGTGGTTCCGCTTCCTGCCCTGCAAGCGCAAGGACTCAAGTTCAATCCCCAGTACAAAAAAAAAAAAAAATTCTAAACTCTGTCTTTAAAAAGAAATGCTATCCCCCTTTTTAAGCAAGAAGTGAGAAAACTTCTGGCTGGGAACTGCCTTTAGCCTGTGGTACTGCAGATGATACCTGATTTTGTTTTCATTAGTATAATTTCTTTCTCAGTGTGTACAGCAACACCATTTTGAAGAGCAAAACATAAAACTGCCTTGGATTGCAAGCTACTCATTCAGACTGTGTGTAACCATGCAAAAATAAAAACAGAAGACCCCTGTATTACAGGGACAACTTTTGATCAAAGAAATAAACATGATTTTATAAACTTTAAATAAAGGAATGCTAAGAAATCAACTAAAACTGTGGACCTGAATTATTGATAACATATTTCTGCATAAGTTAAATGAAAGTAGAATAGTGGGCACACCTACTGGAAATCTATCTGTCTCCCAAAATGAGTTACATAGATTGGTCCTTCTCTGTCTCCTCACAGTATGTCATTCACACCTCTATGAAAACCCCTCTGAGGGGGCATTTCAATTTAGCTCTCTGTATCTCTCTCCCTCTTGCGCCAACTTTTGTGAGTGTGAGTACCCCACTGTATTCATCTTTGCATAACCAGAATTTAGGTATCTAACATAGTGAAGACACTATATTTTTTAGAATGAATATACTATACTATAAGAAACTGAACGCATACTTTAAGTTCTTAAAATTAGAATAAATGGTTAGAGTCTAGTTTTGAGAGCCCAGAAAATTTTCCAGAGGAGCTGGGTTCTGAGAAATTCTTCCACATCCTCAGGGCTGTCACTCAAAATAGCTTCAATTCTGCAGGTTCTTTAGATCTGTGGCTGGTCACTGCCCTATTTTGCTGTGTGGTGTCTTTTTTCTGAGGAGCAGATTCATAGCTGCTCTGAGATCCCTAAAAGGGCCTGTTCCCTGAAAGAGGTTAAGAACCACTGTTTTAAACTGTTTGGGTGGCAAAAGAACGTCCCCTGGAGTTTCAGTTTGAGATCATTAATCAAACTTCTCACAATGGGAGGGATTCATGAGTCTCACTGCGGAGTTTAGAGAATTAGATGCCATTCTCCTAGAATTATAAATCTTAGACAAAGAGTCCCCTCAAATGCCAGTGAGAGCCAGTTGGGGGCATTTGTACCACATACAGCCCTGAAACTCTCGAATGGACAACTAGGTCTCAGCACCACCTTCATCCTGAGCTGAGCCAACCCTGTCCACTGCTTCCCCCAGCAGCTTCTTCTGCTCCAGTTCGGAAGGACAATGCAATTGAAATGTAAGAGTCCTGGGGTCACTGCTTCTATGCTCCACTTAGTCCGCATTTCAGCCCCTTACCAAGTGTCTTTATTTTGCTCCCTTCTAGTCTTCATCTCACCCAAAACTGAAAAAAGACCCAAATGAGAGACAGACAAGATTAGTTTTGTCCTAAAGATCAGCTGTTTCTGTGTTAAAAGTATCTATGCTCTGTAGAGTGCTGTGGGTTCTTTCACTGGCAGACCATGTAATTTGGCCTTATAAATTATCTGAGACCTGGTCATCTAATCTAAAAGACAGGGATAATGGTCTCTACTTCACAAGGTTGTCCCAAGGGCATAATGGATGCCAAGCACCTTACTCAAGGTAGCCTTGTGCTTTCCTCCCTGGCCCTGAAGAATGGCCAAAACAGAGCATAAGAACTTATTTAGTAGCTTTCTATTGCTGCTGTAAGAAATTACAATTGTCCCTCGGTTTCCACGGGGATTGTTCCAGGAACCTTCTTAAATACCAAACTCCTTGGATGCTTAATCCCTCATATAAAATGGTGTACTATTTGTTTATAACCTGCACACATCCTCCTGTATACTTTAAATCGTCTGTAGATTTCTTATAATCCCTGATACAATGTCATTGCTATGTGTAAGTCGTCATACTGTATTGTTCAGGACATAATGGCAAAGGAAAAGTCTCTATATTTTCAGGACAGATGAAATGTTTTAAACTATGTTTTATCCATTCACAGCATGGTTACATAACCCTGTAATCCCAGAACTCTGGGAGGCTGAGGCAGAAGCATCGCAAATTTGAGGCCACAACAAGACCCTGTCAATAGATACATGATAGGTAGGTAGGTAGGTAGGTAGATAGATAGATAGATAGATAGATAGATAGATAGATAGATAGATAGATAGAATCTGCAGAAAAAAACCTCCAGATACAGGGAGCTGACTATGCCACTAATTTGGTGGCTTAAAACAACACAAATTTATCTTATAGTCTGGAGTTCCTAGTACAGGTGGGTCTGACTAGGTTAAATTTAAGATATCTGCCAGGCAGCATTTTCAAGGAAGGGCCTAGGGGAACCCCATTTCCCCATTTCTGGGTTTCCTAGGGCAGCCTTGCCGCACCACTCCACTCTGTCCTCTGCCTCTCTCATCTCAGGAACACACCCCCCCCCGCCGCCGCCTCTGACTCTCCTGCCAGCTGTTGTAAGGAAAGACCTCTGTGATGACACTGCATACAGCCAGATAATCTTCCCATCTCCAGATTTTTAATGTAATCATATCTACACAGTCGCTGGGTCATGTAAGGTATCATAATCCCAGGTTGCAGTCATTGGGATGTGGACATCTGGAGGTCATTATTCATTGCTGCATTTTATTAAAACAGAAAAATATAAAGAAAAAATATATATATATATATACTGTAGTTGCCATGTCAGCTTCCATAACCTACAGATATCGTCATTTTAATTGTGGGCCCTGACCTCACGAAGTACCTTCTTAAACAGCATCCTTTCTCTCACTGTATCTACGAAAGTGTCCTTATCCACTCGTTCCGTTAGCTGAAACTTCGAGGGCTGGCCTTGCTCCCTGCTCCTGCACTTCTCAGTTCTGGTCAGTCTCCAGGACCAAGCTCAGAATTCGAGCCGCCCCGGGCCCCTCCACCCTGCTCCGGCTGCCCGGGTGCAGACAGACCCTCGTTCTTCCTGCGTGGACACTGCTTGTGCCCCGTTTTCTCCGTCACCTGTCTCCCTGCCCCTTCAGCCCCCTCTGCACTGCTGGCCAGCTCTTCTTTCTCCACAACAGCTTTGGTCACCACATCCCCCTGTGAAAGACCTTGCCTGACCCCCACACTGCTTACAAGGCCCCCAGTTGCACCCTGAGTCAACACCCTCCCAAGGCTGAGCTGTCTCCCTCTCCTCACCCCGTGTGCTTCCCACCTGCTGGAGATTATGTTTAACGCTGCACTAGGCCCCCGGCCACAGGACATATGTTCCAAGATGTTCTGCCAGTGCCTGAAACTGCGGATGGAACCAAACCCTACAAACACTGTGCTTTTCTTATAAATGCATGCTCATGGTAAAGCTTCATTTATAACTAGCCATAGTAGGAGATTCACAACAATAATAAAATAGAACAATTATAACAACCATCTGTAATAAGACATTTTAAACTTATAAATTGTTTCTTTCTGCAGTTTTCCACTTAATATAGACCATGGTTGGTCCTGGGCAACTAAAAGAGTGAAAAGTCATACCACAGATGAGGGTGACACTGTACAAACCACATAGAACTCCTCCAAATTCACCCCCACACCCTCCTCATTCCTGTTGCTAAGACACAGCTCACTCTGCCCCCAACCGCCTGGAATGACCCTCTAGCATCTTTGCCTGCAAAATTCATGCTCATTTCCTATTAACCCTAGCAAATCTGGACAAAGGTAGATACTATGAACTCTTGCTACAACTGGGCAGACGAGCCAAAGCACCATGTAACTGACCTCACGTGAAACACCTCATGGCTGGCTGAGCTCTCAGAAGATGCCCGGCTGTAATCTGGTCCATTTACTAGAGGTCAGTGGGTGTCTCGGTCACTTCCTTGTTGCTAAGATACAATACCAGAAACCCACAAATTAAAGGAGGGAAGGCTTATTTTGGCTCACAGTTTGTAAAGGATTCAGTCCATAGCTGGCCACCTCCAAGGCAAGATGGTGGGGCACGAGTGTGGTAGAGGGATAGCTGCTCACATCCTGTTGTCCGGGAAGCAGAGTGAAGAGGGAGGCACCGAGGAGGGATATAAACCCCTCCGGTCACACTACTGATCAGACACCACCTCCTAACAGTCAGCTACGATGCTCCATGATCCTGTCACCTCCCAAACACATGAGGCTTTGGGGCCATTTTCTAGCTACCTATCACAGTGAGTTTTAGTGTCTAATTATTTGATAGATTGGAATATTATTTTTTCTCTTACATCCCTTCCAGATTTCCCTAAGTCTCTAACAAAATAAAACTGAGACTCATAGTGCTGCTGCCATCCTAATACCTCATCCAGTCTCTAAGTCTCTACTCCAAGTGGCAACTAGAGTGAGATGGTTTTTCTAAAGCAAATCTATGCATGATATTTTAAGGCCCCTCAGACTGTGCTCTAAAACCCCATAAGGGCTGACTTTCTATTGCTCTTGGGACGATCCTTTGTCTTCCCAAGATGGTCTCCATGGCTTGCTTGCTATCTGAGTCCTGCCCTGCCTCACCTCACACCACAACCCCCTTACTTCATTCTTCCTGTGCCTTGAAGCCCCCCCCCACCCCGCCACCATGCTCCCTCCTTGCACACGGCCTTTGCATGGGCTCTTCCTTCTGCCAGCCTGCTTATCTCCCTATTCTCAGTGAAGTTAACTTCCTCATCATCTTTCAGCTTACAACCCAAATGTCACTTCTCTGGGGAATTGATATTTGAATATTGGTAATCTAATTCAAAAGGTTTTCCCTCAAACCATGTTGCCTCTTCTTTAAACGCTATGCTTTTAATCTGACAAAAGAAATCCAAATATTAAAACGTATCAAGAGTATGTGATTGAGCAAGGCTTTTTCAAAATGAAGAAAATTGGTTTTTATTATCTGGAAACTCCAAGGTTGGCCCCAGGCATTTCTTGACAATGACAAGATCAAATATCCCACTCCTCCCGCGGCTGTCTTACTTCTTCTGCATCCCATATGAAACCTTACCTGCTTTTAAATACTTAGAAAATCTTAGCATATACCTATTAGTCGATTAATTGACTGATATATTTCACTTAATTATTGCTTTTTTAAAAGTTTGGCAGTTTTTTAAATAACTAAACATGCAGCTCTCATCCAACCTAGCAGTTATCCTCTGGGCATGTAATTCAGAGAAATGGAGACTTACATTCACATAATAACCTATACACAAGTGTCTATAGCAGCTTCACACATAATAGCCAAAACCTAGAAACCACCCGATATCCTTGGACTTTGCTAAAGGCAGTGTGGGGTCTCCACACCATGGAATACCGCTCAGAACAAAAGGGAACAGCACCCTGGATGAGTCCTGATGGAATTGCACTTAGTAAAGATACTACTCAGCCATAAAGAATGAGAAACTAGAGACATTTATAGCTAAATGGATGCATATTGAGGCCATACACTTAAGTGAAATAAATAGGACACACATGTGTAAATACAAATAGTTTCTCTAGTGTGAGAAACTGAAAGTGTAAATAAGGATGAAAATGATTAAAATGAATAATTGATAATTTGAAATAGGAAGAAAAGGTCCAAAGGGGCAAGGGTGGTGGGAGGGGAAGGGGAAAGGAAAGAAGGGAAAGGAAAAATTATGAGAAAAGAAAAAAAATGGAAACAAAGTCTATGTAAATAGGGAAGGGTGGAGGAGGTGAAGGGTGCACAGATAATGGGGAAAAAATAGAAACCAAGATACATCACGTACAGGTACAAGCACCCAATGATAAATGTAAACGTATTGTATACCTAAAATGTAGCAATAAAAGAATTTAAAAAAAAAAAAAAAAAAAAGAAAGAAACACAAGTCCCAAAATGTTGTTTACTATACATGACTCCATTTCTACAACATTCTCTTTTTTTTTGGTACCCGGGATCGGACTCAGGATCTTGTGCTTGTGAGACAGGTGGCAGAACCGCTGAGCTAAATCCCCGGCCCTAAAAGTTTATCTTTTAATGGGCATACTTAATGAAGTATAAGTAACACACTGAGTTGTTCACAAACACAGGATAGCTGTGGTGCCCGAAAGTCTCTTTTTTCTTTTCTGTTAGATTGCTGGTTATTTATTTATGATTACTAAGGATTTTATTTCTTTTTACTTAAAATGTGTGGGCTGCTGATCACCTTCAGGTTATTTTCACAGTGACCAGGGCTCTTTTAGTAACCTTTTCTTTGCCTCTGTTGGCTTTCATATGTTACTCTGAATTTTGTCCATCTTAAGATATCATCTTTGGATTGCACTTCAGTCTCCTCAGTACTGTAACAAAACAGTGAAACAACGTCTTCATCACTTTTCCGGTAGAAGAAAGGTTTTAAAAAGTAGCGCTTCTGCCATCTGCCCTCAGATCCCCTGGTCTAGTTCATGGGGGTTCCATGAGCCAGGTTCCACAGTCCGATACCTCAACAGGTCATCATTGTTTGGAGACCTTGGGCTGGCTGCTGTTCACATTTTTCTCCAGTCCTTTTCAACTCTTTATCATTTTTCTGCCAAAGTTTAATACATGCTGCTGGTTATCATCCTTATTGAATTTCTTCTCCATTTTCTGTTACCTTTGCCCAACATGTTTTATTTAGGTTTTGACTTTTCCTCCCTAATTGGAGTGATTGTAACTGTCCACAGTGGGATATTAATCCTTGTTCATAGAGCTCATGCCTGTTACGGGGCTTTTGACAGAAGAGTATCAGTACTGCATTTTGGGGTTGATTTTCATGCTTTCATGTAAAATTTTTCTCCTTTCTTTTTCAGTGACTACAGAAAAAATCCAGGAACATATTACCAACCAGGTATTTTCTCACTTCTCTCTGATATAAATTTTATGTTGAATGTTCATAAGCATTTGTAAATGTTAAAAAGAGATAATGCCAGTGGTTAGATATGATAAATGTATATGCTATTGTTTCTGAAAAAATAAATCAACTGTGGATGATTATGCACTTTCTTTGGCCCAACCCTGTTGATTCTTTCTACCCCATCCAGCCCGAAGTGGGAAATAGCAGGCAAATGGATTCTGCCTTTTCTCACATCTAAGCATCCCTAAGACCATATTGTGACCTCTACATTGATACCATCATGACAGCAAATAGATAGCTTTGATCTACTTTTCCCTAAACATAGATGATCCTCCTCTGTGACTTTCTCAAGTGTTCATACCCTCAGGTGAAAGTCATTCCCTCCCACATAGCTAAGAGCTGAACCCCTAGCAGCAAAAGGCCACCCCAAGGCAACTTTCCATTCTGATCTTTCATTTCTACTCATAATCACCTGGCATTTTCCTGTCTGATTCTCTCCTTTCTTATCCAATCTTCTTAGTGATGTATTACTTGTATTTTTGACAAGATGGAGTCCTTATATATAACTGTCTAAGGGGCTTGTCACACGCAATCCCACATACAAACCAAGGGGGGCGGGCCTTCAGCGAAAACCACTTGCTCCTTCTGTGGGCCACTTGAGCCGCACATACTTCCTGTGCGAATGCAGGCATTGGCCTGTGGCAGAGTATGCTCAGATTTCCCTCACAGATACAAATCTCCATGCCTTCTTTCCTTCCTCTGACAAAAGTGGTAACTCAGCCTTGTCAAGAAGAGAGGTAAATCCACCTTTACACCACTCAAGGATGCATCTTCCAAAGTCATAAATGCTCTCTAAAAGAAGCTCCAGTTCTGACTCCCACTGTCAATCTACCTAAGCAAAGTTTGAGCTTTACCCAATCTGCGCCACATACCCTGTAATTCATCAAGCTTTCAAGACGGCGAACCCATTTGATGACCATATTATCCTGCAAACGTTAATGTTTATCAGGTGCCTTTTTGCTTTTGAACATGACTGTAAATGCTGACTTGCAGAAGTAGTCAACTTAATGCTTGAGAAAGCTGTCGTTGTGTAATAGCAAAAGCAGGTGGTCGTTGCAAATAGTTTATTTACCTTTTGGGCTTAGTATCCTTATCGTTGTATTTTCAGTTATTTGTATGAGCTCAAGTGATTTTGTAAGGCTGAGCAACAGTTAAGCTATTAACTTTACTGCTGCCATTTTTATTTATTTAAGTCCCACAGGGAATATGTCTCCTTATAAAGAGACCTGTTTTTCTCATTTATTTAATAAGTTAAAGAGTAGATCTCAAAAATATATTAAGGGTATTTCTTAAGAGTAAATTTTCATTTCCTGTATTTTCTTTCTTTGTATATGTGGCTGAACTAATAGAATATATAGACAACAAAAGAGAACACCAAATATTTACTTATAATCTTAAACTTTGATTTCATGCCAGATAAAATCATAATGGTTTCTAGTCCCATTGAGAAAGTGAAATGCTTTGGACTTTAACATGAGAGAGAAAGGCCTTAATATTTTATGTATACAGTCATTCTCCGAACAGATAGTTGTATTATGCAATCATTGTTCACCAGCTTGTATTTCTAATCCTACACTGGAATTTCTATTCATTCCTCTTCCAATTAGAGATGTGTTCCCCACTCCCAAGAATGCACTGGCCATACAATTCACAGAGGCATCATATTCTAATTTATTCATCTTATTCTTCTAATTTGTCTACATCCTGGCACAGAGTCAAAAAAATGAAGTCACCTTCTTTTTCAAATCACTCTGCCACCGAAGGACTTTGGCTCTTGAAAAACATTTTTTAAAAACTCACTTTGGATAATCAATACAGTATTCTTTATCAGACAGAAATGTAAAACAGAGCACTGTTGACCATGAATCTTACTCCTAAATCCTTCCCAGTAGGCAGTATAGATTGTGTAATTAAATTGAAATTGAAAATCAAGTCTTTTTTCTTTCTTTCTTTTTCCTTCCCCCCACTAGGCAGGCTGTGAGTTGAGTGCCGATGTGAGAAATCAGGGCTAGCGAGGAGGGGGCACTCTCGCACACTGCTGGCCAGTATCCAGGGTGCATTGTGGCCCCCAGCTAGTTTACCACACCTGAGCTCAAAGAACAAAAACTATCTGAGTCTTCTGGAGGCAGCGCTGGTTTCTTTGCTGTGTAAGTCACTGGGAAAATTAGTGCACTTTTTAAGAGTAACTTGTGAACGCAGCTTGTTTATGAGAAAAGGACAAAAATGAGCTGTGCACCACTTGACAACTCTTGTCCCAGAATGGGGTGAATGCGTGACCCAAATTTTTCAGCTTTCCCTTTGGCAATTCAGTGCCACAGTAATTTCCTATCTGGAAAATGTGACTTGTAGAGATGTAATCTTCTATGGGTTTTCTGAATAATTTTCACTATGACAGATTAAAGGGAATACCCTTAACATACAACCAAAAATATTTCCAAAACCAAAATTAAAATATGGTCATTATGAGAATAGAAAGAAAAGTATGTAAAACCTTAATTTAACTGTTGGAAACTGCCTTATTATACCATAGACAATTGAAACCTCTAGTAAATTAATACCTTCTGTTTATATTTCTCTGTATAGCAGGTAATTGAAGCCCATAGCAAATTAGTACCTTGTGTTTATGCAGCCAGGTGACAAACAGAAACGCTAAGTAGGAGGCTCCATGCCATGCAGACATGTCCTCCAGGTTGTGGAGAACAGTCCCAGAGCTCCAGTGCTGGAGGAGAGAGGCCTGCCTCACTGTCCACCCGGTTCACATGGGGGCCAACCCCATCACATGCCCCTGAGCTACGTATGATTCCCCAGGGCTGCCAGAACAAAGTAGCACATGTTGGATGGGTGACCACAACCAAATGTACTATCTCACCATTCTGGAGGCCACACATCTAAAACCAAGGTGTCAGCAGGGCCACACTCTCTCTCTGAGACACACAGGCGGGGATCCTTCCCTGCCTCTTCTGACATTCTGCAAGTTGCCAGCAGTCCCTGGTGTTCCTTAGCTCACAGCTCCAATCTCTGTCCCTGTCCTTCCCGTGTGACCCTCCTCTTCTCGTAAGGAAGCCACATTATTGAACTTAGCCCCACAGGGATGGACTCAGCTCACCCTAATTACTTCTGTAAAGATCCTATTTCCAGGTAAGACCACATTTCATAGGGACTAGGCTTTAGGACACAGTTGACCCATAAGGAGCTGGAAATAAACCTTGATCCTCTCGACTGTCCCTCCCCCTCTAACCACTGAGCACAGAGAGGCGACCCCAGGTTAGCAGTGATTGCTCACCCCTCCCACCCCAGCAGTACCTTCACCCCAGAAACTTGTTGGCATCGACCCAGAAACCAAACCCCTGAGAAATTCAGCATCAGTGGTTCTAGCATTGACTTCATAGGCCTGACCAAGAGTGTCGCATGCTTTACAAGGCTCCAAACATCACAAAATGCAAAGAAAAGTTACTTTTCTTTCTTCTTAGCCTCCTGTTTTAAAGTTTGATACCCAACTGGGGACACACAGTACATGACAAAAGGACATAGCAGCTGAGTCAAGTGGGTCAAAGCAGGTGGCATCAGGCAAGGAACAATGGTCACAGCTGTGCCTGGGAAGCTGGAGAACCAGGTTGCTCTAGGTTCTAGGTGTCTGCCTCCATCTGGAAGTGGGAGGGTGTAGAAGGACACGCCCCCAGTACGCTCCTCTGCTTTTGCTACATGTTGGGAGGTGAGTTTAGTTAGGAGTGGTGCAGAGAAACTCCTGAGAAGCTGCAGTTTGAAATGGCCAGGGAGGCTGCCATTAACTACTAAGCCATTGACTGCCTAAAGCCCTTGACTACTAAGACGTTCCCAAGCCTTGACGAGGGCAGGTGCGGCCCCCACACGGCAGCCCCAGACTGAGCCCAGCTTCCGACCCTCCTGCCCCCTGAACTCATGCAACCACTAAGACCCCTAGTGGCAGCATAGCCTTCTGGGAAAGTCAGGTTACTTGAGGCTCCCAGCCCAGGGTCCAGATCTCGGCGTACCTTCCTTTAAAACTGAAATATTTTTAACATACAGTATGTGGGCCTTTCCATTCACAGCCTTGCTCTAGCACTCAAAACTGTTGGGGACAATCCTGCAATTTTAAAATTTGTTATGTGATTCTAATGAAAAGCCAGTATTGAAAGCCTACTCATGTGTTGCCTGTACGATAAATTCCTAGACTCTGAGTATAAAGTCCAAGGTCATGTGATCTCATATTCCTTTGGAAAGAATGGTCCACACCTGGCTAGACATAGTTCCCATTCATCTGCTTCAGGTAAAGCTATTGTGTCATTAATAAAATTATTCCACCCCTTCTCTGCACGAACAGAATTTATTCAAGTAAGACCTGACTCAAGTACTACCTCATTCCTGAAGCCTTCCTTTACTACGTAGCTGAGAATAATCTCTCTCTTCTGTGATGCTATTTTATAAGTCCCTTTGCAATAGACCTTTGTATTTTCTACTCTGTATTCCTATTATTTACATCCCAATATAATTTTTGTGAGAGACAGTATCACTCTAAAGGGAAGAAATCATCTGTGTTTCATCTCTGTGTCCACTGTTGGCCTTGCATATCCTAAGGACACAAACAATTCCTGGTCAAATGTAAATTCTTCCCCTCACCAAATTATTATTCTAGTAGCCACACCAACTGCTAAATACAGTCAGTCTACTTCCTGTATACTCAACTGTTCAAACTTGTGTGCCACTGATTGTTTAAGATGGGAACCAGGTGTTGCCTTTGCCCTTCCCAGGTGAGGAATCTAAACCAGAAACAGAAGGGACAGGTCCAGACTGTTCAAGGTCTCCGTGAATAATGATCACACAGTCAGGAAGGGAAAGAACGAAAGACTAGGGAGCGTCACGTCTTTATTTTGCTTGCACGTCCTCCTTCCATATTACTGTGGCACGTTAAACAGTTTGCTTAAGACCTGGGTGCCTGATTTCTTTCTTGAGTGCCAGCATGCCAATGCCATTCGCTGCTGCCTTTTCATGTGGCCTGAACTTTAGAACTTCTAGATTTAAAATGGGGTTGCATTACCTTGCACTGTTCTTATCAAAATGGCTATGAGCTCAAGGAGCCAATTTTTCCTTAAAGATAGTTTCTCTTTGCAAGTTCGACACTAATGGGGCTAGTGAAGAGTCCGTCCCCCTAGTTCTTTCAAAATTACCTTCTAAAATTGGAAGCTGCACTTTTCAAAGTTCCAATCTTTGAGTCTTTTGAAAAAAACATTTGAAAGTGAGACTGGATCAAAAAGTGGTGACACTAATAGTGGTTAGCAAAGAAGGATTTATAAAAGATGGTCTTTGTTAAAGGTCAGATGGTATCATACCTAAAAAATACTTAGGTGGAAATGTCAAAGGTGTCTCTCTTTCATTGGAAGCCAGGAAAGCTAAATACTGTGTAATGATATCCGTGGAGCAATATAGAGATGGACAAGACAAAGGGAAGGTGACAAAATGGCCTGCCAGTGTTTGAAAGGCATGAACATCAAGAAAATGATGGTTAAAAACAGCACTATGAGATCTATTAGCAGCTGAATATACTGCCAATTCTCATGCAAACACTCAGACTGCTTCTGAATAATTGCAACCAGTGACTAGCCTCATCACTGGTTTTCCGGATCTCATTCATTACAACTAGCCTATGAAGATCAGTATTTTCATCTCCATTTTACACAGATAGAAACTCCGGTTGAGAAGCGGGTTTGGCTGTTTCCCAGTCTTGCAACGCTTAGCACTAATTCATAATGATAATAATAGGATTATTATTAAATGCTTGATGAGCTCTCTATGTATAGATGCTAAATTTCTCATAAAATTATCGCATTTAAACTGCACACCAGTAACCCTAGGAGGCAATACCAACCAGAAGATCCAAGGTCAGTGAGGTTAAGCAGGCCACCGAAGGTCACATGTGTGGTAAGTGGCTATACCAAAATGGAATCAGGCCACTCAGCTGTATGCATTGGACCCAGCCATGGTTCTGCTTTTGTGATGCTCTTCATACCTTTATTGACAGTTGCACCTCTGGATAAGTGGCATAGTTCAAATCTGCAGCCAGATGTACCTGAACCTCATTTGGAAACTCTTTCTCTTCACTATTATGCCCTACAACTGTTCCTCTGCAGGTTGTTCTATTAATTCACAATCCCACTCAGGACAAACCTCGTAAGTACCCCAATTTTGACACCAACACTGGAGCAGATGGCTATTGACACCTTGGAATATGGAAATTTATGGTATAGTGTGTCTTTACTCAAAATGTCTTAACTATCAAGATGAGCATACCCCTACTCTGGGCTCCCTGTTGAGCATTAAATTACTTTTTTAATTAAATAAGTTTAAAAATCAAGTGAATCTTGTCTAAGAGAAAACTATTTGTCACCTGAAAAGAGATTAAAAACTGGAAAAACTATACCTTGAGATAATCTGTTGCCCACTGGCCATTTTTCTCAGCAGAGCTCAGACAGAAATACCAAGGATGTTAAGTAAGAGCTGAAATAGAAACCTTTATTCTCACCCTCTATAAAATGCCCTCTTATTCTTTTATTTTCCAGAAAATTATCTACCTTCTGAAGACTACTGTTAGTTAGAAGAGTATCATTGTGCATTTATTCATATGAGAAACTATGGAATGCTGAAACTGTACTGAAAATGTAGTAGCTATAAAAAGAAATGGTTAATTCACTATCTAATAAAAATGAATTACGCCATCCCTGACGTTACTAACAGGCCAGTGAAATCTAGTCCCATGTATAATTTTCTGTCAATCTGTTTCTCTTCTTTTTCCTCCTCTCTTGAATTTATCTAATCATATCCCTGTGTACCTGCTGGCACTGTCCCTGAAGATGAGCCAGGTAACTGACATTTTTCAGCTTTGTAACTGTTATTAGAAAAAATGATCAATGGCCATTATTTGGGATTTTTTTCAATCAATATATAGTAGCACACCCTAGGAGCCAAGGCCTACCAGCCACCAACACGATCAGTAGAGCCCCTTCGCCGTTTGCTAACTCAGATACCACCTTTGTGGAAACACTTCCCTTCACTTCCTGGGTTAGAACTATGGTCAGATGGGCCACAGAGCCAATTTGTCATTATGTCTCAATGTATACTCTGAAAAGCAGAGCTTTTTAAATCTACCTTTAAGCTCTTTCATTCTTGTTATTCTTTCTTCTCATGATAAGGAACTGAATAAAGTTCTCCAAAAAGTCCTTTCCACTTTTATCAAATGGAAAACTGATCTCTGCTGAAATTGTGTAAAAGAGCAGTCATTTTGGATGAGTTTCTCGTTAGCGTTAAAAAAAAAGATGAAGAAAGCTGTGTTTTAAGCAGGGATCATTAATACCAGGTCGATGCCATAGAATCCATGTTATATATATGGTCAGCCCCTCAGGCCGACCCCCCTCCATCCACAGAATCTGTCCACAGACTTCCCTGGTGTGTGAGTTTCTGTGTGCATGTGTCTGAATTTTGCTGAGGAAATGCTGCTTGAGGCTTATCAGAATCAAGAGGAAAGGGAAATGCCCTAGAGAATGTTCTACCTCTTGCTAGCAAGAGAAAGTGACCACAATTTTCCCTTTTACTGGGCATAAAGTGAAATCAATTTTATGTAACATTTATTTTACAAAATAGCACTGATACAAAGATGAATTTCTGGAAAGGCCAAAAAGTACAGATAGTGACAATTCAGAGTACCAGGAAAAATCCAATGAAACTCCCTTGTCTTTATTAGCCTTACTGTGGAAAAAGTTATCCACAGAAGTGCTGCTGTGTTACATTCTGTGGTCAATCATCAAACAAAGATGGAATAAACAAGATTCTTCTCTGTTTCATCACTCGTATGCCTTGCTCAAAATGTATTAAAAGGGAATATTTTCATTTATGATTGCTGGAGAAGTCAATTAGGCCAACGTTCTCTGGATGTGGAATAATGTAATTTACTATGTTGAATAATTAGCCAATCAGATTTCTCCCATTTTCTAAGGGCAATGGATCAACTAAAATGTGATCATAAACAAAATAGATTTTATTAGGCATAATCTACTTTGTAAACTAATGAAATTAATTGTTTGCCTGACCTAAAGCTTTGAAAATGAAAGACAACATTGAACACATGCTTCCAATTTTGATTCTGTTACTAAGATGACACTTAATATAAAAGTTACAATTTAGCTTCCCCTCAAGTATTCCATACTTGAGACTAAATGATTCTTAAAAATATGTTCATCAACAGATGGGAGCCACTTATGGCCTCATAAACTCTAAAGCAAGTGAAATTATCTCAGCAAAATATAAAGAGATGACAATAAAGCCTCATCTGGTTATTGCAGAGATGATTAATGCATTGTATACTGGTTCAGTGATGCAATGGATATTGACAGATAATCACCCTTCTTTGTATAAGAGAAATACCAAAGAGACAAATGCGAGTGATGTGTGTTTTTAATCAGTCAATACACAATTTCACCACATACCCTGTATACAGAGCAAGGCAAAATGCTATAGAGTGAAGGAAAAAGCATTCACACTTTACAAAGTGACTGTCCAAAGGTGTTTTCTATCTCGAAAACAGACAAGTCTAACAAATCTGACACACAGCGCAGAATAGCAGGAAGTGGGCTGCTATTTGCTTGCTTATTAATTATGCAGCGCAGATAATGTGGGAGTTTGGAGAAGTGGATAGTCAATAAAATGCACAGTGGTCAAGGAAGAATCATGGAGGACTTTGAAAAACAAAGTTATTCAGCTGTGCATCAGAAGGAAATATAATCTGGTAGCACTAAACATTTTGAAGTTTGGAAATGACCTCAGGAAAGTTAGTATGGAATTTTTCTCAAAACTGTTTCCCATATTTTCCATTTTGCTCCTTCTCTACTGGTACCAGCCAGCAGGCAGTCCCTCTCCATGCTACTCTGCTTCCTCCTTCCACACTCACCACAAGTCTATCTTCCACTTGGCCAGCAGAGTGAGTTCTATAAAATGTCCACTGTTGTATGATTCCCACCCCCAACCTCATCTAAAAGCTGCGGTGGCTTATATTATACCTCTGGTACCATCCAAGTCCTTACCACGAATTCCTACCAATGTGGTCCTACACTCCCCTCTGATTTCCTCTTGTCTCGCTGGCCTGCCCTCTGGCCTTCTGCCTGGCCTGGCTCATTCCATGGAAGCCTTGCAGGCACCTGCTGCTCCAGCACCTTATATCCCTTCTACTCCTTCACATCCATCGAAGCTCATGTGGCTCCTCTCAGATCCAACTTCTCTGACACCTGTCTAATGTAACCTCCCCGGCTCCCTCTGACACCTGCACCCTATCACATCCCTGTGCAACTGCTTGCCTACACCTCCTGCCATCTAACTTTTTCGTATTCATTAACTTACTTGTTTACCAACTGTCTTCACCCATGTGAACATCAGTACCATGAGAACAGGAGACTTCTGGAACTGTTCACCCTCTATCCCCAACACCAGAAAACAGTCCGCATATTAACGGCACAGTTATTACTTCTTGAATGAATGTGTTACTTAATTAATCTTGCCTGTAGTCTGAGCATTGAAAGAAATATGTAAATTAAATTATCAAGAGTGGGAATGAATATTGTAGGGGGGAAATGAATAGAGTTTGGAGTTTGAATACAAGAAAGGACTGAATAGGCTGAAACAAGAATTAACGTGAAGACTTCACAGTTACTGTAGAAAGATAATGCTCTTGGCAGAAATATAACAGTTGTGGTTAGAAGTTACATTAATGAGTATATACCACATATCAAGCATTATGTTTTTATTACATTTGTTTTTCACAACCCATTAGGTGGTCGTCATTACCTCTGTTTCAGAATCAGAGATTTATTCAACCAGGTATCTGATTTCAGTGTGGTTGATTGTTAGAAAAGTAGTGACGCGGAGTCACTTGGTGGTTGCAGAGAACGCATTCATGGGGTAAAAGCCTGCTAGGTCTGATTTGCAGAACTTTGTCCCATTTCCCAAGTTGCTGGGCTGAAGTAGGTGTGGAATATATCTCACAGCCTGCCTTGGCTCACAGAGGTTCTTTTATAAATTGCTCTGTGCACCTGTAGATCCCCAAGTTTCTCCTCCTTCTGAAATAGTGCAGGTCTGGCAGCTGGACTTTGAAGGAGACATCAAAGAGAAAAGGGTCTGCATGAAGGGAGGAGCAAAATGAAACCAGTTACTTTGGAGAAAACCCCTGAAGAGTAAAGCAACACCAGAGACACTAACCAAAATGCAGCCCATAGAGCGTGCCCCTGTCCTTCTGGTCATCCACCTACATTACTTCTCAGAATATGGAAACAAAGCTTTGTTAAAAAAAAAAATGAATCTTATCCTAGGCATCCAGAGAAGAATGGGGAGTTAGAAGATGCTGTGACTCAACAGTCAGGTAGCTTCTTACTCATGACAGGAAATAGATGCTTTCTTACAATTACAATCACCATGGAAACCAGGCCTGGTGGCTCTCACCTGTAATCCCAGCACTCTGAGAACCTGAACCAGGAGGATCACAAGTTCAAGCCCAGCCTGGGTAAATTAGTAAGACCCTAACTCAAAATTAATAAATAATAATAATAATGATGATGATGATGATGATGATGATGATGATGAATAAAGAGCCAGGGCCGTAGCTCAATACCACCAAAAAAAAAGGTCACAGTGGAGACAGCACCCTAGAGCAGGTGTCTATAAAGGTGATAAAAAGTCCTGGGGAACAGGTTCTCTGGTTGCCAGGGAGTGTATCAGGTACTAAAATATCCCTCCATCTTGCCTTCTTCCATCCCCAGTCCAATTACACAGCTCACAGACATCCACATGTTGCTATATATTCAACCAGATCTATAGCTGCTGAATGTCAAGACAGAAAATAAATCTCCTTGAAAAGCCAACCTAGATAGACACATCCTTGCTCCAGAACCATCATGCTTGGATATATATGTTTTAATGGTGACATGGAGGCAGAGGAAGAGAGGAAGACACCATGCAGACAAGAGCTTTGTTGCAAGGCTGCATAAAAGCCAAGCAGATGGTGACAACCTCAATGTGGTTTAGGCTGCATAAAGAAAGTCCCAAAGTTTGGTCACTGCTGGCTTACATTACAGTTTTCTAGATGCAACAGCCCAGTACCTTAGCCATAGCAAGGCCTATGGGATTGCTCAGTTCCCCATTCAACCATTCTTGGTACCTAATACATAATGATTCAAATTGGAGAAGAGAAGCAACCAGCATTCGGGTGATATGAGCCGTCCACAATGACTAGAGTCGATGCCAGCACATTTGGCAATGTCCAGGTAGCTCAGTACAGTGTCAGGGGCGGGGGGGGCGGGTGTCACTTGGATCTGTCAGCCAGGATACACTCTTGTAACTACAGATGTGATTACTGAAAGGCAAGTGTGTGTTATGTAGTGAGAAACAGAGGTTTCTAGAGCCAAACAAGACTGGATTTTAATCCCAGCTCTAGTAGTTGCCATTGTAAGAAACTGAGCAAGTTTAATGGAGAAATGGCCATAACCACCCGTGAGAGCTGAAAAAGGATTAAATTTCATGATGCTATGGCAATATGGCAATGTGAATCTCTCAATCCGTATTCATAGGTAGAGATTCCTTGCTCCCCACTCAAGAGGTATCGTGTTCTGGACCTAGAACACTATGTAGGTCACAAGTCACAAGAGAAGTAAAAGGGTCTCTTCCTTGGCCTGGCCAACCAGTTAAGTGCAAATCATCCCTTTGATTTTTACAGATGAATGATGCTAAACTCTGCACACCTTCATCTTGAGACAAAACTGGCCACAGGCCAGTTACTGCAGCCTAAGGTTATGAGATGCCCTAGAAAAATTCCTATCTGAAGCCTGAGCCTTCTTTTCCCCCTGCTGTGGACAATCCATTTTCCTCATATGGGGAGTAGTTGGAGTTAATAAGCTGTGATATTATTCCTGAGCAATGGATGACAAGATGTGTTTGTTCCTACCCACAAGCAGATTCCAGAACTGCAGTGGACAAGGGGTATGATAATACAGTGCTGCGGGACTGTTTGCTGCTTTATTGATACCTGTGTCTCTAGAAGTAAATCAGGTAGAATCCTGGCCATCAACATATCAATACAAAAGAATTGTTACTGAAAGTCAGCAATCACCAGTGTCCTTCTGCTCTGACAGTTGGCAAAGTTCATTGCTTTGTAGCTTCGGACTAGTGGGAAATGGATGGGGAAAAACAATAACCAAGTACGTGGTGCTTTCTGGTACTGGGACTCTACCTAAAGGTAGTAACTGAAAAGGTTAAAGTGTCCACTCCCTCCCCCGCTACAAGATGCACTTACCCAGGCTGGGCTGAAGGTGGCAGCAACCCTTCTCAGATCCCCCAGTGTCCAGGAGAAGCTCATTCCGCACCAGCTCTGGGGATTGACGCTGGGCAGACTCTGAAGACTCACTTCTTGAGGCCAAGATGACAGGATCAATAGTGCACATACCTGCTCTTGCAGAGAAAGAAGGAGCAGAGAGATTTTGACCATGGCCATGCCTGCTTCCAGTAGCCATTTCATTGAGAATTTGAATCAAAAACAGCTGTCTCCAGGCCAGGGATTTAGCTCAGTGGTTCCACAGCCTGCCTCACAAGAGCAAGGTCCTAAGTTCGATCCCTGGTACCAAAAAACAGTTGTCTCCAGGAGAAAAATTCCACTTTGGAAACCCCTCAAAAGTGTCAATGCATGAACTGATAAGTCCTTGCAAATATTCACCACCCACCACTGTTTCATTAGAGCTCTGATCACTCTGACCCATTACTCATATGACAACCTACCCCACTCTCCTTTTGACTCTGTTCTGCTTTGCTGCTTGCTTTTGTCTTATATTCTTCCTTGCATTGTTCCTCATACTGAAATCCTAAAGAGAAATCCTCTCAACATGGCCCTGGGATCCCCATGTGCCATAGGCCATCTTCTCTTCCTCGCTCAGGATCCAGGGGACCCATGGTCACCCCAAAGTGTGAGCTGTCTGCTCTCCACTGTGGGTTGGAGAGGCTTCCTTGGGTAAAGCTGAGTTGTCAAATATGCAGGTGACATAAGCCAGGGTGTGTGTGTGACACTCACATATGCTGACCCAGGAAAATCTGATCTGGGGCTAGCAGAGGCTTAACCAAATGAAACCAGTGGAATGTATTCCTGCAGTGTTCTGCTACTCTCCCAACCTGACATTACTGCTCCCAGGGCTTAAGTAGCTTTAGACTACTAGGCAGTGTAGGTATTGGGGTGGTGTTTTGCTATGTGGAACTATACCTTGGCTCATGCTAACACCCCAGCCCCACCTTTACCTTAATTCAGCTACTCTCTTGGACTTCTAGACTGCTTGTCTTTGTGCTTGCTTCTCCCTTTCACTCCTACCCAGTAACAGGCCAAGCTTCTCTGTGTTTTCTGGCCTGAAACCTACTAGGAGATGCACTAAGTAACACTTGGGCAGTGTCCTGCTGCAGACCCCCTCATTTGTTGCCTGCTAACCTATGGATTAGTCAGGCTTAGGTCAAGTACTCACTCCTAATTGAAGTAGTGTTCACCCTGAGACCACTTACATGCATACAGCCTGTTACCATGGCCACTCCAATCTGAAGTTGAAAAGGATACAACATGGTGATGTGTTCAGTATTGAGGGAAAACCCAAGAAGAAAGGCACACAGAGAGAATGCATTGAAATTTTGGAGAAACTTGCCACATGTTAGACATGTGCCAGACATTGTATCATGCACTTTATAGTTGTATTTGTCTAATTTATTCTCGAACTAACTTATCTTTTCCTGAGTGTCAGAATCAGAAAGAGGATTTTAGGATAGCCCTTCACAAAATGGTCCAAAGAAGCCTATTGTCAGAGAAGGTGAGCCAGTCCCAGCACCCGGGATGAGGATCCCCTGCCACCATTCCATCCTCCTAGGCCAGAGGAGGTGAGTCATGCAGGCACCAGAAGCATACCCCCCACCCCGTGGAAATGAGAAGACACATAAACAAGCATCAAAAACCAACTTCCAGATCACCTACACCAACCCCAAAGGGAAAGGAGATGGAACAATCTGATACTCAACCACCTGGACTCCCTGAACTGGCAAGAAAAGAGGATCTGGGAAAATTGAAATCAGAAATAATTTCTCAGATAACAGCAAAGACTGTGCTCATAGTACAAGACATGATTAATAAATCTAGAGAGGACACAAATAAAACAATAGAGGAGCTAAGGAACATGATGGAATCCCAACATAGGAAACAAATGGAATCTATAAAGCAGATGCAAACAGATTTCCAGGAGATTAAAAACTCCATCAAAAGTCTGTGCAGCAGAATGAACCAATGTGAGGACAGAATTTCAGATATAGAAGATAAGATTGCAATTAGTGAGGAGGAAAAGAAAAACTGCTTTTGGCTGGTCCCAGCACCCGGAAGGAAGCTCCCTGCCTCCATCCCAGGCTCCCAGGGCAGTGAAGCTCAGCCAGTCCCAGCACCCAGAAGGAAGCTCCCCACTACCATCCCAGGCTCCTAGGGCCAAGAATGTGAGCTGGTCCCAGCACCCAGAAGGAAGCTCCCCCACCTCCATCCCAGGCTCCTAGGGCAGTGAAGCTCAGCAGGTCCCAGGACCCAGAAGGAAGCTCCCAACCTCCATCACAGGCTCCTAGGGCAGTGAAGCTCAGCTGGTCCCAGCACCCAGAAGGAAGCTCCCCTGCTGCCATCCCAAGCTCCTAGGGCACAGAAGGTGAGCCATGTGGGTGCCAGAAGTACCCCCATCCCCCCGTGGAAATGAGAAGACACATAAACAAGCCTCAAAAACAGACTTCCAAATCACCTACAGCAACCCCAAAGGGAAACAAGATGGAACAATCTAATACTCAACCACCTGGACTCCCTGAACTGGCGACAAAAGAGGATCTGGGAAAAATGAAATCAG
>NW_004624770.1:5520632-5570294 GCF_000247695.1 Heterocephalus glaber
AAATAAGAACCAAGAGACTCATGTAATGGTACAAGATCCCAATGATGAATGTAACTGTATTTTATACCTAAAATGTACCAATAAACTTAATGGGGAAAAAAGAAGCCTATTGTCTAACGTTGGTGGCAAGTCTGAGCATTACTTTCTCTGCGCAAGGAATTCTTACAAATCTACAGTCTAGGACAGCTCATTGGGACCCAGTACCACCTAGTTGTTCCTTTCCTCAGATTTATTTTATGTCTCTAGGCACAAACACAAAGCCAAGAATAGTATTAGGCTTCTCCTTTAAAAATGAGAAGGCAGAGAATTAGGAATACTAATTGACTCTATGACCACACTAGCTCTGCCTTCCCATCCTCCCTCATCTCCTAATGTCTCCTTGAACTCTGGCCAGGCATCACATTGACTGCCTGGCACCTTCCTGAGTGAATCCCCCCTGCCCTCGTGGAGCAGCTGCAATTTCCAGACCTCTCCTCCTAGAAACCTTTAGCCATGGCCAATAGGATGGGGTGGAGTAACTCCGGACACATGTTCTACATCGGCACTAAGAGTTCCTCAGTAGCATTCATCTCCTGCCCACCCTGAGCTAACTTACTTGACAATCTGCCCTGTGTCCTCTGCCTTCCTTCCCTATCTCAGGTCCCCATACTGCTCCCAGAGTCTCTTGGACTCAACTTCGAATTAACTTCTTGCCCTCAACTCCTTGACTCAGGTTCTGCTCCTAGGGAAACAAAATGAAGACTCTGTCCTAAAATCATCAACTAATAGGTGGAGGACCTGGCCATTCAACTCAAAAGTCATCTTTCTTCATGCTTTGCTGCTCTACCAGCTCCAGTGCTGCTGGTGGCATTGCAGGTTTCTTCTTTCACTTCCAGTCTTTAAGCTGTGGGAACATCTCAGTTCCCTCCTCCGAGAGGACCCACATCTCTGGCCTTATGTGCTACCCTGGTGCATCCAAGTCAGTGCCCAATCCTAGGGTCACCTCAGAGACTCGTCTGCCTGCCTGAGAAAGTCTTTTGATTTCTAACTTATGCCATAACACATCCCACTCCCAAAAGAGAATTTTACACTTAGGTATTACAACTCCAGGCAAGTGGTTCTCCCCACTAAACCCTGAAAACAAGAACAAGAACTCTACCTAGCAACTGAGCTCTCTAAAACAAGGTGTTGGAGCCGGGGCATCCTCTTCCATTCCCCCTACAGAGTCCTCTCAGATGCACCTGCTATTGTTGGCATTCATCTTAAGGACAAGGGGAGGAGAGGTTATTTGACCAATACCAACTTTAGAAAACTAAACTTGGAAATATTAAAGAGCCATATCACAAATCTGCTAGATACCTAAAATTCCAATGAAATACTGAAATCTTTTTATCAGTATATATTTGTGATGCATAATAAATACATTCATTGTGGGGAATTGGTACATATTCATACACATCTTGGTCCTTTTTACTTCCCTTTTCCTCCCTTCCCTTCCATCTCCCCCCTATTCCCAGATCCCTTTCTATCTCCAAAAAGGCTATATTAAAATCCTAATGGTCAAACACATACTCATTTTACCTCTCTCATGCCAAGAATAATGGATTTTTCTATTCCTATCTATATTTGACATATAAAGACAACAGCATAGGAGGTACAATAGTGAAGAGCAAATATTCTGAGTACATTTCACCTATAAAGTTGTAGTTTTATATTCTGCTAAATAAAGTTTACAAGGTAGGAATTAGAGAATGAGACTATATTCTTGACTTTTTTATTGGCTTTATAGAACAACCTTGGGCCAGTTATTACACAAGTCTATCTTAATTTATCTATAAATTTAAAAACAAAAGAACATCCTCATTTTTCCTACAATACTTGGAAGGAAGATAGAATGATAAATCTATAAAAGCATATTGAACCCCTTGGGGGAAATGCCTTATCTACTTATATACATTAAGATGCTGTCACTTTTCACCTTTGGATGGTCTTGCCAAACCAAAACAAAGCACTGTTCTCTACGGAAACTTACCCCTGACATCCACATTGTATTACATCCCCAGTCCTCACTTATAAACTTTTTTGGCTTCAGGGGAGGAAGAAAATAGACAGAGGAATTAAATCCAAAATTGAAAGAACTAGAAAATAAAATCACAATTTTTATCTTTGCATCCAAGGTGACCAGAGAAATTAACTCACTGGATCAACTTAGGAGTCTCCTAGTAGAGAAATAGTTGTCATTTGTGTAAGCAGTTTAAATGTTTCAAAGAATGTAGTTAAAAGAAGACTAAAACTCACCAGTGTTTCTCCTTAACCTCCAGCACCACATGTTCATTTCTCTCTAGTACTGCCTGCAATAGTGCTTTCTTCTCTTTTGTTTTCTTTTATTTGCTTCACTTCAGTTGATCCATTTTCTTTCCCATTTCTGCCTTTCAGCTGCCTTCATTTTTCTCTTTCCTTCTACTTCCTCTTCATCACCACTGAACATTTATCATAGACTCTTAACATTTCTAAGTATCATGGGTAAGAGAAGGAAGAAGAGATGAAAAATGAAGAAGAAAAAAACCTAATATTTGCCTTCAAAATGCTTGTCACACAGAAGTTGCTCACTAAATAGTCACCGACTAAACCAATGAAAGTGCTTAACATTTATAAAGAGCATACTCTATTTTAAGCGATTTTTACCTGCCTTTCCTGTAATTTACCCTAAACAGTAAATACTTATTATCTCCATTGTAGAGACAAGGAAACTGAAGTTTCAAAAGCAAAATAGGTTAACCAAGGTTATACAGATAGAATAACAAAGACACAAACCACTTCTACCTAACTCAAAAATCCACACTTTTGACTACTGTATCTCTTATAACAGCCATATTGCCAGGTGCTTTCCTTCTATCTGTGCATTTAGTGAAGAAATATATTGCCTGATGTGTGAGGTATGATCAGAATGCACAGTGAATATTTAAATTTTTAAAATTTATTACAGTAACAGACACATTGCCATTAATCCCCCTCCACCTATTCCCCTTCATTTTGGACACACTTGTCCCATCACTGTTTCCACTTTCAGAAGCAGTTGTGGGAATCCTCTTTCATGAGTATCTTTAGTTACTGTGCTGTAGCTGCCTCAGCTTCCTGAATTCATTCAGCACGTTTACCTTTTATGATCATTGTGATGTGGGGGAAAGAGCTGCAAGTCATACAGTGCCAGATCCCATGCATAAGGTGAATGAGGACACCCTGTCATGTTTTTACAGCCTTTTCATTGGTTGGCACTTGGCAGAAGCATTCACTATACTTTTGATCACACTCATGGAAAGAGACTTCCGGAACTGCTTCAGAAAGTGACCACAATAATAGGATACATATGTTTAAAATGAAGAGGAGTATATGAAGGGGATTAATAGCAATATGTCTGTTACTATAATAATTTTTTAAATTGAAACATTCACTATATATTTTGATCAGACTTTGTATGATGAACTGAAAACAAGTCACAGATGACTAAGACAGAAGTCTGAGGTACAGCTCCATCGACAGCTGTGTTAAGTCAGGCAATTTACTTTAACTATCTAAACTTCAGGTCCTTCATTTGTAAAATGAGTATTTCTATGTCCAGCCTTTGGGTCAATACAGTGATTAAATCATTCCCAGGTCCCACACTTCTAACTAAGCAAACAAAATGGAGACCAGTAGAAGAAATAAGTGAAATGGAAATGACTCTCTCTGGATACACTTTCTCCCAGAAACTGTCTCTTCCCTCCAAGCCAGGATTAGCTGTCTCTTGTTCATGCTTGCTTGGCTTCATGATCTCCCTGTTTTATGGGTTGCCATATGTCTAGTGATTCTTGGTTTTCTTATCTTCATCTTCCTCTCCTCCCCTGACCCAGAGGCTGCCCTGTAAAATCAGCGACCAAGTCTGTCTTGCTAGCTAACCCCTCAACACAGCCCAGCAACTGGCACCTGGTTAGTGCTCAGGAAACATTTGCTCAATGAATAACTGCAGGTGGAAGAGTAGAGGGTGAGGATGCAGAGGGGGAGGGATCTGATGGCCCTGGACCTGAGCAATCTTTACTCTCACTCTTCCCAGCTGGCCCCCAGGCTCTGTTATGAATGAGGTCTCAGACCTCACCCCTCTCGTAAGCTTGCAGTCAGCTGAGGCACAGAAGGCACTCCTCTGCATCTCCAGAAAGGACTGGCTTCAGAGCATCCCACCCCCTTCCATCATGACTCATATTATCACCCATGGGGCCTGAGAAAGTCCTCCAAAGAGGAGAGGGGGACCCAACTCACCCCACCCACAGAGTAGTTTTTAGGATCACTGACTTCTATCATAGAAAAAGAATTTTCGGGATACACCGATGAGAAGCATAAAAAGGTTTAGTAGGCAAAATTAAAGAAGTACACATTCAAAGAGAATAGAGCATGGCCCTCGAAAGACAGGCACGTTATGATCTGGGACTGGGTTTTTTATGTTGTCTTGGGGTATCCTGAGACAGGTGATGAGGGATGTGCATTCCAACTGTGTGTCAGGCTCCCAACTTGGCTGAATGGGGGCCTTGTGCATGTGTTTCAAGTTTAGAGATATGATGCCCTCTTAATAGTGCTGTTTCCTTTAGGATGCAGGTCTGTAGCATGAAAAGCATAGGCTCAATTCACAGGTGAAAAGCATGGGCCCAATTTACAGTCTTATTGTATTTTTAAGTCCCTTAGGATTTTTTTAAGTATGATTTTTAAAATTCTGATTTGCCTTAACCCTTTCTGATTATCTTTATTTCTTGCATCCTACCTCAATATTAACAACTAGAGACAATCAGGTCTTCATGATAATGTAAAGAAATGCAACTGTACTTATTCATCTAGATCCAAGGTAAATCACAAAAAATATATTATTAATAGTAATGTCATAAAATTCAACTAGTTAAATGCTAAGTGATATGAAAGAGAAAAAAATCACCATCTCATTGCTAATATTATCATCATCAAGTTTGTTCATTGTACATCAAGGTCCTCCCACCTACAACAGACATATCCTACAATGTCCAAGGACACTCAGAAATGGCACCATCAGTACGAATTTGTAGCCAGCATGAAAGACATATTCCCACTCCACTGGCTCCAGAGTCTTTGCAGAAGGATATCTAGGGGTTCCAGCATGACCTACACGTCTTCCTTCTGCGTCTCTGACAGACTAGAATCATGGAGTGCCTGACTTGTCTTACTCAAGGAAAAAAGCAGAGTCCTGGGCACCTTAAAGAACTCAGACCAGAGGAGATCCTTTCTTTACAGGCCCTCCTACCCTTCATCCTTTTCCCAGTAGGTGAGTTTGGCATTTCCTGTTCCAGGTTCTCCCATTCTCTGCAAGATACAATGAGAAGAGAAAAAATGTTTTATTCCCAGGAAGAAAACTCTGGGCTCATGAACTCTCTTTTTTCTTTTGCTGTGTCCTTTCAACAAGTTATTTCATATTGTTGAGACTATATTTCTTCATCTGTAAAATGAAAATGAAAGATTACCACAGTAGGTGGTAACTGGATTGACACAGTATGTGTCAGTGTGTTTTGTGGGTCTAGCATGTACCAAGCACTCAGTAAACAGCAGGCATTGCAATTGCTACTATTCTCCCTTCACATGCCCTTCAAGCCACCCAGTTTCAGCCAACACCTCCACCAGCCAACATCTCCCAAATGCATTCCCAGTTTTCAGTCCTGATTATTTCCAGCTCCCTCAAAGGCATCTCAAACCCCAGAGATCTGAAATTGAAGACACCAAGTGTTCACATCCACCTGATAGTCCTCCACATGTCTGCTACTCTTAATCCTTGTCTCTGGAGTCATTCTGTAAATTTCCTTCGCCCTCACTCTCCCAATCTGATCTTTCCAAAATTTATCTCAGGTAATTCCCTCTTTCTTCATTCTTAAGTCATTGTCTTATGCTTCTTACAAGAATTCTTGATGGACAATCACAGTGTCTTCTATGGGATCTCCTCTCAGTTGTGTCTTCCAACTGTTGTTCAAATATTCATTGGAAGACTTGAATAGGTCACTGCCTTGTTGAAAGTCTCTGTCACCTATGTAGTAAAGTGCAGACCCTCTTTCAGGGCTCAGAGTGACTCCCACCACTGCCTGCCCCTTGCTCCCCTCTAAATTTGGTCTTCCTGTGGAGTCCTGATTGGCACACACAGTTCTTGCCAACCCTGGCTTGCCTCCTGATAGCTTCCCGCTATCTGGTCATGATCCCAGATTCATTTTAGGTACTGCTTCCTTTACAAATTGTGCTCCTTTCATTATGGTAATTATCTCATTTTTTTCATAAACTGCTTATTTTTATCAACCCAATTAGATTTGGCTTCCTCAAAGGGTCACAGATTTTATCTATTTTATCTTCAGCATCTAGCACATACCTGATGTGTAGTAGGCTGTCAGTGACTTCAGTGAGAGAAAAGAAAAGAAATTCATTACAATGTTGAGAAGCAGAGAAGAATTCACAGGGAGATTACTTGATACAGGGACAAGTTTTCTAATATGTTCCAGTTGATGAATATTCCACACATTTTACCATTTGACTCATGTAAATACGGTTTTATCTGTAGTTATATATCTTTCAACTAACTCTGTAATTATCACTCTTCAAAGGTATTTATGGAAAACTATAGCCATAGTGTACAACTAAGCTGTGGTTAAGAGTTTTCCACCAAAAAATATCAAATGACAAATATGATCTGGAGTAAAATCATTTTCCTTGCAGATGGTACAGTCTAACTGCAAAAGTCATTTTCAAGGGAGTAAAGTCATTCCCTGCAGGTCTGGATGGTTTTCAGGAAAAAATAAAATTAGGATTTTTATATTGACCTAGAATACTTTGAAAGTCTCCAAAAGAGGTAGAGGATGGGTGGGGGATGTCAAGAGAGCAGAGGTGCCCAAACTAGGGCACAGAGCATGTCAAGAAAGAATAAGAGGTCCGGTACAGGCAGGCTGCAAGTTCCAGCTAACGAATTAGGACTTTAATTTGTATCTAGTGGAGCTGGTCCAAAATGTTAAGGAATGAAAAATGAAATCAATCTTGAGGAAGACTAATTCAGTAATAAATTTCAGAGAAACTAATTAGAAGGACACTAAAGGATATTCAATTAAGAGGTAATAGATTTAAAATCCTAAAAAGAGGCATCATGAAATAAAAAGTAGTCAATTTAATTTCCAGTTTTTAAAGCAGCTCTCAGATTTTGTGAGTGGGTAACCAAAAAATAATAGGACCAGGGCCAGGAATGTAGCTCAGTGGCACTGCACCTGCCCTGCAAGCACAAGGTCCTGAGTTAGATCCCCAGTACCAGAAAAAAAATAAATAAATAATAGGACCATTTTAGAAATGAGAAAGAGTTCAAGAGGAGCTCAAGGCCACTCGTAGCTTGGAGGGGGTTTACTTCACATGCCCAAGGAAAATGGAGGTCTGGGATTTCACTTTTTCTTCTTCTTCTTCTTGTTATTATCCTTGTGATGATGGGGGTGGAAATTCATTGGTGTTAGTCTCACAGGTAACATGTCATTAACTTTAATGTTAGTAGTTCCAGCCTTTCAGGCCTGGAAAGCCTTTGCTTGGATCTGTAGGGAATGCATGTGGGGAAGGGATCGATCGGGAGGAATGACACCAAATCCTGATAACAGATGTCATAAAGTCAGTAACAGTGACGTCAGCGGTTGTGGGAGAAGGCCTGGCGGCCACCCCAGAGGTCTTTCAGGGAGCTGGTGCCACCGCGTTATCCTGTATCTCAGTTTTGTCAGAGTACAGAGAAAGGACGACCACTAAATACACCAACAGGAGACTAACGTCTTATTTATAGTGAGTGATGGGACTGTCCATCATGTAGCCATTTCCCAGTTAAATGAGTCGTTACAAAGCTTCTCAATGAACACAGATATCCGGTTCGAGTGAAGGCTCAGGTGACACCCCTGCGTTACATTCGAGCTCTGTCTCTTCTTACTCAAATATTCAAGTCCACCATTTTGTCTTTCTCCCTTGGATAGGAGGAAAGACATTCATCAGAACTTGACCCTTATTTCTTTAATTATCTTTGTCACACACTAGTTGTGTGGTCCCCAAATGCCACGCCTGTCTGTGGAACACCAGGGGAGCTTGTTGATGTTAGAGCCAGGAGCCTCCCCCTCAGAGACTGACTCAAAGTATCCACAGTAAAGCTGAAGAACCCACAGTGCTGACCACTACCCCAATCCCCAGGGGTTCGGGAAGCCTGAGTGACTTTGCCCCAATGTGACTTAACAGGCAGGTAAGGCTATCCACCGCCACACCTAGTTTAGCAGCTCTACAGGTGCCTGTTTTATTTGTTTTCTATTATGCCAAAGATTTGTTTGAACACTGATTTTTCAGTTCCTTGACAAGAATTGGTCAATTGTTTATCTAAACTAAACTTGACCTTTTGATGAACTCTGTTTTTCTTCAACAAGGTCATAAAATAATTGTTTCAAAGCCCACCATTTAATCACAACCACAGACACTCATTTCTGTATTATTTATCGATCATCATCTATGTCCCTGGCACTGTGCTAAGTACTGTAGAGAGCAAGAGAAATAAGATCCCTGTAGTTATGTTGTGGTGCAATGGAAGGAGACAGAAATAAATGAAATATGTAAAATCTTTTCACATCGTGATTAGGGCCACGAGGAAAATCAGCAGGGTGCTCTGGCAGAGAATCTTGGGGTACGTAGCTGAGACAAGGTGGACAGAGAAAGCATTTCTAGCTAAAGGATGAGAAACCAGTTTTGGGGGCTGCTGATAGCCTCCTTGATGGTGTAGTGAACGCAGGAAGAGTATTGCAAAGCAGGAAATAACAAAGAGCCGGAAGGTGAGGCTTGGTGGACTGAGAGATGATGAAGGTGGAATAGGCCCCGTTGATACAGTGTAAGGTGGAGAATTCTTCTGTTAAAGGCCATGTGGCCAGAGGAGAGAATTGATTGGATGTCAGTCACTGTACATAGTAACAAGAGCTCAGAGGAAGAACCCAAGTTTGAGTTAGAAGCCAGAGTCTCCAGTGTGTGGAGTAAAGAGACCAGTGATAAACAGACTGTGTGGAAGCAAAACAGTAGGATGCATGCATCTCACAGAAGCAGCAGATTTTGCTGGAAGATGTCCTGAAAGCAGAGTACACTGCAAAGAAACAGTCCCTACCTTCTTGCCTAGGTTCAAGCGCTTCCAGGAAGTGAAATTTCCTTTACTTTCAAAAGTACAGGGGAAGCAAAGTAGGAGATGGGGGGTGGGGCTCATTTACAAGAAGTCATGGGAAACAAACATCCGGAAGTCCCTAAAGATTAAAGGGGAATTTGATGACTAGAGAAGCAGAAGGTCCACAGGGCATAGCTGCAAGGCTGTGTTTTTGTTTCCGTTCGTGGAGCAGAGGAGAGAATTGGCTAGAGTTACAGTGCAGAGACACACAAATTACAGTGTGGATAATAATGCACAGCTCAGGGAATCTTGAAATTCACTAGGTCACTGGAATAAAGTAGTGTTGCTACTACTACTAAAATGACATCAATAGCAATTATCATGTAACAGGTAGAACATGTGGTAACAGAAGAAGAAGTAGAAATAGAAACGTCATGGCAGATTTATTTCAGGCCTGTGCTAAGTACCTTGAAAAATACCTACTAAAAACCCTATGATCTTTCAAACTTACAATCAAGTTGTACATTATAGGTGACAACTTTATGGATTATAAATCATTGGTAAGTACAAAGAAGGATAGAAGGCTCTGACATCCTGGAAATCTCTACAGAAGACAGCACACAAATGGTTTTAAAGTTGAGACCCCCAGATGATGATTCAGCAGCATAAAATATTGAGGGAAGCTCTTTTATAGGACTATACAAGTCGATGTGTGGTGTTCAGGGGTTATTCACAAGGTCTGCTTGCACCAGCCCCTTAAAACTCAGCTGGACAAAAACTAGGAAGGACCATTTTTCCTAAAAGTGGGTCTAACCATAGGTTTATTCCTCTGCTTTTTCATTCAGTTAGCTAGAAAATTCTGTCATCCTTGAAGATGTAATGCTATTGATTCATTCATTCAACAAAATTTGAAAGCAACTATTAAAGGCCGTTCTAGACACTGGAGATATAAATTGTAGATTTTGAACTTTGTCCATCACATCCCCTACCTTCAGGCTGGTGGCACCATGTGTTACCCTCAGAGCGTATCATTTTTTTTTTTCCAGCAACATGCAGAAAATCCTGTACATTGATTTCCAGTCCAGTCTTCTCCACAGTCATCCTTCCTAAGTTTAAATGAGATCATCTTACCTCCTGCTCAGGGCTGTCCAAAGGATCCTTAGTTTACCCAGAGTAAAAGCCAAACTTGCTGTCAAACAACTTTTGTCCCAATCAGAGGATATCACATTGAAAGTCCCAATGTCTTTCTTCATCAGCCACAAGAGTTATAGGAAGGATGGATGTAGTCAGATAAAGAGTACATGTGAAGTGGGCTGACTCATCCTTCAAGCAAGCAAACTGAAATCTTTCTACTTTTGATAGAGTTTACATAGCAGAACATCAGCTAGACTTATATGGATTCCTTCATTATTTTTCTCTTGAGAAAAAGGAAAGGCCTCATACATGAATGAAGTTATATAATATTATGACTATACTTCATAAACTACTATGATAAATGACTTTAGAAATGTAAAACATTTTCCAAGGGGGAAAATATATCACTTTTTGCAAATTCCTAGAAAACTGATCATCAGGATTTGATGATTAGTCTTACCATAATTTTTAAATTGTAATTTATGACTGAACTACTCTGTGCATTAAACTGTGCCAACCAAAACAAGAAAAATTTCGGCCCAAATACATTTCTTATTACACTCAGATACACTAACTAAATCAGCACTTGAAAATAATACTTTCACTAATAGCTCAAGAATCACTTATCAGAGGCCAATCAATCCTCCAACTGCCTAGAAAGAGGGACAGCAAGGGCTAAAGAAAAAAAGACAATAGACACTTACTTGCATAGCCACTATTTATTGGGTTCATAGGGAGTATCAGATGACTAAGAGGGCAGGGTAATCCTATGATGAGGAGGATCTTATGCTGATGAGGATCTTAGGTCAAGGAGGAGCTTATGTTGATTAGCACAGTGAGATGAGCAAAACATTGTTACAGAAGGTGGGATGAGTTAAACTGATAAGGAATTTGCCCCTTCCCAGGAGAAACCTTTCTCTTTTTGTGTTACTACTAGATTCTTAAAGAACCAGGAGGTCTTCAGCTGATGTACTTGCCCTTGAGCGTCACAGCATCATGGGACCACTGAGGCCCAAGAGAGCCCTAATCATAATTTAATTGTGATGTTATTTTTTCCCCCAAAAAATAGTAGAGTGGCTCCCAACAATCACTGACACACAGAATTATTACATTTAATCACATTGCAGGCAAAGTCAGGATGAAAATACAGGGCTTTTTCCTCTCCATCCTGTAGGTACCATTTTTGGTTTTTCATTGTTATAATTTCTGTGAAGATGCTTACTACAAAATGATATTCACCATGGCTTGCTAAACTGTTTCTGGCAGCTTACACAAAGTATGGTATCCTCACTAGTATTTTTAAACAAGTATGTTAAGTTTCTTATTTACTATACTCACATTTGTGAATGTGCTTCCAACATTTCTCCTTTCTATTTTAACAGAACACCAAGTTTCACATGCCTGAAGATCAGAAGGAAAAAAGGGAAAATCTACTCAACTCTGAGAGACCTACTAGGGATTTAACAAAGATCAGCCTTTCACAAGCAGAGGATCAAGCTTTGAGTAAAGTCACAGGGTCATCAATAAGTAAACTGGTTGAAAAACATCAAGGAACTAAAATTCTCTCCATGAAGTCCAGTGAAATGAATTGGCCATTGGACATTCGGCCTTTAAATAAAAGTTTAGTCAAAGACAACAAATGGAAAAAAACTGATGAAACCCAAGAGAAACGTAGGTCCTTCCTTCAGGAGTTTTGCAGGAAATACGGTGCAGTGAGCCATCGTCAGTCACATCTGTTTCATGTGGTTTCCAGGATCTATGTAGAAGACAAACACAAAATCTTATACTGTGAAGTGCCAAAGGCTGGGTGTTCCAACTGGAAAAGGGTTCTGATGGTACTAAATGGGTTGGCTTCCTCTGCATACAACATCTCCCACGATGCTGTCCACTATGGAAAGCATTTGAAAAAGCTAGATAGCTTTGACCTAAAAGAGATATACACTCGCTTAAATACCTACACCAAAGCTGTGTTTGTTCGTGACCCCATGGAAAGATTAGTGTCAGCATTTCGGGACAAATTCGAACACCCCAATAGTTACTATCATCCAGTATTTGGAAAAGCAATTATAAAGAAATATCGGCCAAATGCCTGTGAAGAAACATTGAATAATGGATCTGGAGTCAAATTCAAAGAGTTCATCCACTATTTGCTGGATGCTCACCGACCCGTTGGAATGGACATTCACTGGGAAAAGGTCAGCAAACTCTGCTATCCATGTTTGATCAACTATGATTTTGTAGGGAAATTTGAAACTTTGGAAGAAGATGCCAATTACTTTCTACAGATGATTGGTGCTCCAAAAGAGCTGAAATTCCCAAATTTTAAGGATAGGCACTCTTCTGATGAAAGAACCAATGCTCAAGTGGTGAAGCATTATTTAAAGGATCTGAGTAGAACTGAGAAACAGTTAATCTATGACTTTTATTACTTGGACTATTTGATGTTTAATTATACAACTCCATTTTTGTAGTCGGCATTCATTTTCTAAAACCTGTATTTACTTAATAATGTTGGCCTCAAATCAGCTACTGTACTTTTCCTATAATTCTCTGTATGGAGGAAATTTAACTAAGTGCAGCTGTCTTGATTTAATGACAATTTTTACCAAATACCATGACTCCAATTGACACAAAGATATAGGAAAATCACCCAGCTGATGCATGTAAACAACTTGAGTTGCTTTAAATATCTGGAAAGGAGCTGCTTTGGTATTATGGATCATATTGTTGAAACAATAACCTAGCCAGTTGCTAAATTAACTAAAATAGCCTCTTGTAATCATAGAATAAGTGGTCTAAAAGAGCATGAATGTGTATCTATACTCTGGAATTAATTATCTAAAATGCATGAATATATTTTTAGCAGCTTGTGGAATATTAATCAAACCATTGGACAGTTTTTTTACACCCTGGAAGCCTTTCTATTGACTATAATGATAAACCATTTTTAAATGATATTTGGAATTGGGCATTTTACATTAAGTTGGAAGGCATTGTGTGATTTACAATATGAGAGCATAGCAGAAAAACAAAAAGAGGCTATGATTTTTTTATACTTAACAGCCAATAAAAAATACACAGCATACTAAGATCAAAACAACAAAGGCAACCTTTCTCTCTCCCAAAAACTTAAAGGGATTGATTCTGTTTTCTTATGAACCCTCCATGAAGAGACAAAATGAGCACAACTACTAAAGGTCTTCATTTCTGAAGCAAGCAGTTGAGAGGTTTAAGCCTCTAAATGTGCTCCTAATTCTGGCTTAATTGGACAGAGGGGAAATTGTTCCAGGATGGAGTAATCATCAAAAACCAAAGTTGCCATTCTGAATATAGACCTCTAACAATAACAAAGTTTTATAAGAAAATTCTTTGAATCAAAGCATAATGTGCATTGCTTTATATGTGGAATATGCTCTAAGAATAGCTTTTGTTTGCAGTCTAATTATTCAGCTTGGGAATGACTTTTTAAAAACTAATATACCACTTCAAAGATAGGTTATGTTCTGGAGAATAAACAAAACAAGAGCCCCTAGAAATGTTTTTTAATAGGCTTATGCATAAGCAAATTAAGGTATTTTCTTTTTAAGTTTAAATATACTAACAAAGTCAAAAATCATTGCATTCAAATATTAAATCAAAGTGTTTGGAAAATAAGACCATGTGTCACCCCACGAAAAGACATAATGCATTTTGGAAATTTTTTCCAAGGGATCTTAAACTGAAAGACACATTTAGATTGGAAATTTATTTTAATTCCTCAACTATTACCCTAACTTAGTAAACCACAGGTCAATCAAACCCAGTTTAAATTCCTTTCTTGAACATTTTCCTTTTCCTAAGGTACATATTAATAGATGAAAATTTTTATAGTCATACCTATTTCACTTTTATTTTCCATCTCATGGCTGAGTATTCATGGATTGTTTCACTCTACACACACTTGCATGGTCTTGCCTGTGCCTCCTAAGGAGTAAACAGACTGCAAAAAGCTAAGTAATCACAAGTACTGACCCTTGTAACCAACCTTTTACTGCGTTCCCGCTCCATTCACTTTTGCTCCTAGACCATACTCATAAGTTATGTTTTACTTTAGAGTAATCTAATTTATATAAATAAATACTTTGCCATACTATGTGGAGTGGAATCCTAGCAACTTAGAGACACTGAGTTTTGGGTTTTTTTGGGGGGGGGGGCGGTACTGGGGATCGAACTCGGGTCCTTGTGCTTGTGCAGCAGGCAGTGAAACCACTGAGCTAAATCCCAGCAGTGAGCTTTTTTTATGGAGAGAGAATATAAAATATCCCATGAAACATGAAAGTTTATTCCTAAACACAAAGCTGGTTTTAGATAGAATCTACTGCAAAAGATAAAGACAATTTTATTGAAAATATTCCTAAAATCACGAAGAATCAAACAAAGCATAAACCTTCCTTTCATACCTTTGGAAAGAAAAAAATGAAAGCAAAGGTCCTGTGTCTCTTCCTAACATTTTAATGCATTAGGGAGGGTGGGATGTAGATATATAGATATATATGACTTTGACAATGGAAGAGTGAAAGGGAAAGTTATACTCAGTGCTTCCCCTTATCTGTGGTTTCACTTTCCACAGTTTCTGTTACCCGTGGTAAACCATGTCTGAAAAAGACTAAATGGAAAAATCTAGAAATAAACAACTCATAATTTTTCAATTGTACACCCCCCTGAGCATGAAAATCTCTCACCTACTCACTCCACCTCACCTGAAACAGGAATCACCCCTTTGTCCAACGTGTGCATGCTGTATATGCTACCTGCCCACTGGTCACTTAGTAGCTGTTGGAGCTACCATTTTGATTGTCACAGTATCACAGTGCTTCTGTTTAAGTAACCTTTCTGTAATAGCCTAAGGCAACGTCACAATGCCTGTGTCACTCAGCTCACATCATCTTATACAGGCATTGTGTCATCTCACATCACCAGTGAGTATAGTACTGCAAGATACTTTGAAAGAACACATTCACATACTTCTCACTATAATGTTTTGTCATAATTGTTCCATTTTAGTAGTAGTTATTGTTGTTGTTAGTTTGCCTACTTTATAAATTTTATCATAGGTATTGCTTCTTGGCCTTTTGGCTAAGATCAAGTGTAAATTTTATCATAGGTATATAAGTATAGGAAAAAACGTAGTCTATATAGCTAGGTATGACCCATGGTTTCTGCCATGTCCTGGGAAACATGTAACATATCTCCTATAAATGAGGAGACAACTCTATATGCTTCTTTTCTGACCCTTTTAATTGAGCCTATGTAACTATGGATGGTCCTTCATTCATTCTTTTCCTAAACAGACTCTCTGAAGCTGGTCGATATCCTGCTTGAGTGTTCCAGAGAGTAGGTGTGGTTTGCCAAAGAAAAACAAACTGCTCATGTACTTGCGCTTCATTTTAGATTACTTCTTTTTATATTACTCCCAAAGACTCTAATCATCACCTTAGATTTCTTGTGATTTGAAATCCCCCGAACTATTCTGCTTTGTAGCCAGCTTACATTTGCCTGTGTATAAATCCACCTGGGAGTATCACTCTTCCTTTGGACAGTCACAATTTTATGAACTTAGTTTCTAAAGGCAACTGACCAAATCCAGACTCATCTTCCAGATGTTCAATGTTCCCATTTTAGTATGAGCATGCTTTAAGAGTGATTATACACCCTCTAATTAAACCCTAAGGATCCTATTTGTTTTTATAGGCAGCAGTAACACTATGGGCAGGCCCTTCATTCTGTTATTCCCCTGTCTGGAATTACCATTAAGGTAACAAGTTCACAATTAAATCCAGAACCACAATTATTTAATCTGGCAAGCTACCTATGGGTATGCATTATTGATGTGACTGCACCCAAAAACTGTCAAAACTTTCAATAGATGTGTATGAACAGGATGCCCAATTTTCTTATTTCCTCATATGTTTGGAAATATCTTTTAAGTCAACAGACTTGGGAAACCACATGCCGTATTTGCTGACTTTATAGTCTATAAAATATTTTCTAGCAATTCTAAAATTATGGGGCTGCCCTTTATAATTGGAAGGAGAAATATACTCATACTTTTTTCATGAATAATTATTTTTCTAAAAGGTGCTATCTCCTAAAATATATAGTGTCTTAGTCATTTTCTTCATCACTGAAACAAAATACCCAACGCCTGCAACTTAAAGGAGGACAGGTTTATTTTGCCTCATGTGTCAGTCCATAGTCGGCTGGCTCCAAAGCAAGACAGCATGGCAGAGGGGCATGGTAAAGGGATAGCTGTTCATGTCATGATGGTGAGGAAGCAGAGAGGTCAAGGGAGGAGCCAGGAGTGGAGGAGATAGACCCTTCTAGGCCACACCCACAGTGACCCACTCTTCCAACTAGATCATGCTGCCAAACAGGTCAGCTATCTACACCCCTCCTAATCTAGTCACCTTTCAAAAGGTCTACCTATGAGTATGTGAGGCTTTGGGGAAGCTTTACCTCTAAGCCATAGCACAGGAACATGTATAAGCAGATGTAGATAATTTTGAATATTAGAGTTCCCTCTAAAAAGATTTCCCGCTGAGCTAGCAAATTTGGGATTAGCAGACCGGGGCCACAGTAAACAATTCCCTGCTGGGAGTTCTTCTTTGGCCTCTTGGGCATCTTCAGCCTTTAAGCCTTCATAGGAGATGGAGAGCAGGACCTCTGCCCATTGCACACCCAGTGTGTCCTCCTATTTAAAGAAACGTTGGCCAAAGGTGTTCAGTAGTCCCTCAACCACCTGAAAACTTTAGACCAGAGTTAGTCTAATCCTACGTTTAGGACCATATCTTCTTGATCTCCATCGTAATCATTATAATCATATTCCTACTTAGCTCACATCTATTCAATACTTAATGTGTACCAGGTACACTTTAAGAGCTGTCTCTACATTAATCTACTTACTATCCATGCCCTATCTCAATGAGGTACTATTACAAGCAGCCCCCCTCCATTCGCAGATATAATAAAGGAAATTAAAGCAAGCGTAACTATGTAACTTGGCAAAAGAGGCACAGGTGGCAGGTAGGTGGGAGCGGAATGAAATCAAGCAGCAAATACCTCTACCAAGCTATTGTCTTAAAATGCTATCTATTTGAATATTTATGTTTGCTTTCTCTTACCAATACTCAGAACAGCTACAGGTAAAAACTACACATTGCAATCTCAGATTTTTTTTTACAAGTATAAATGTGTGTATGCAGCTAGTTATTAAAATTAAAATCAGTTTTATACTTTTACTCCCACTGAGTCAAACTGGCACATTCAAAGATGTTTGAAGAAGTTAGTCTTCCTTCCTCTCCACATTTTTTTAGTCACTGTTGATTATGAGATGCAGTATTTTGTTTTTTGTTTTATGAGATGCAGTATTTTTAAGAAAATTTAAAAGTCCCTGGAACAAATTTTGCCTAACAAAAACAAAATATCATTTTCACAAGAAATTCCAGACAAAAGTAGTCAAGATCCAAAGGAGGCACCTGAGAGACAGAAAGCCAGGAACTTTCCACTGGTAGCCACTTGACAATCACCGAGGAGGGTCAGGGCTCAACAGCTGAGTTGCAACAAAACCTGTAGGACTGCTGTGGGGCAATAAGCAACTGTCCATTGTCTCTTCTTCCTGAGTTCTCCTCCCCAGAGACAGACTGGTAGTCAGATAAGCCTAAACTGACTCGGGACTACAACAGAGAGCATGTTGACTGTTACCAACTGGAAACGTCATGAAGAAGGGTCAAGATACATAGGCACTGGGTGAGGGTGGGAGGGGGCTTTTCCTAAACTTGGAGGACGGACACGCCCTCTGAGGAAGGCCGAGGCTAAGGACTTCCCCAGAATATGGCCGCACACCATTCAGTTCTGAGAATGCCCGGCCCCTCTCGTCACAATTGTTCCCCTAGACCATACCCTTCCATGCTAATGTATTTAAACCCATCTACACTGTCATCTTTGTTCATCTCTAAGACTCCTCAGGTCTTACACTGCATATGGAGCTCTCTCCTCTCTGTGCATCTGAACATTTCTCATGTTCTCTCACCAAGGAATCTCTTCAAGTTTTTCAACTCTGAAATCTCATTTCTTCTTGAGCAATCTGATGAAAGGGGAAAAAAGCAAAATTATTTTCCCCTCGTATGACATATATCAGACTCTTCTCTTACAAATAAATTCAAGCACGTCATTTGTCCCACCTCCCATGAATATAAACTTTCCATTGTTTTTGAAGGACACTTTCATTCTCCAAGAGGACAAGGACTGTGTCTCTGATTCACCTTGTACTGTATCCAGCAGAACACGGAATAGAGAGCTGCTCCAACAAATGCCTGTGAGGCTGAAGTTAAAGATTTTATTTCTTCAGAAATGTTTCTTCCTCATGTTTCAGACTTCTGTAGGACCAATGGATCTAAAGAGAAGACACAAGCCCAGGCAAGCAAGGGGAGAGATCTTAGTCATACGCCTTTCCTACACTAACAAACACACCTTAGCCTGAAGGATAGTTCAGGAAATGGCAATGTTCTGTTGTTCTAAAATGATGCATTTGTTTATTTTTGGAAGAAAATGATTGAAAACTACAGAATTCTGGTCACTATAAGAGCCATTTACTGGCTCTGGTAAGGTAGCAGACACTGGAGAAGTACTTCATACACATCCATTTAAGTACGTGAAAAGCAAGCTTACTGCTTTGTGGAGGAGAAGAGAAAAGAGGAGAAGGAAAGAAAGAGGAAGAAGAGGGAGGAGGATAAAGAGGAGAACAAGAACAAAAACAAGATGTGCGCTTAGGCAGCACATATACAAAAACAAGAATAAGAAGGGGGGAGGGAAAAGGGGAAGGGAAGAAAAGGTGGAGGAGGAAGAGGAGGAGGAGGGGGAGGAGGAGGAAAAGAAGGGGAAAGTGAGCTGTTATTGCACCCATCAGTTTCTGAAAGAAAAAACAGTGTCAGAGCCAGAATCCAGGCAAAGTCTGTGGCTCCACAGCAGCGACCACACACCAGCAGCCCCTGGGCCAGACCTGGACACAGATTTGGTTTGGCCTACAGGACATTTTACTTAACATTTGTTAGTTGCTAACATTTTTCAATTGGAAGCCTCACCTGGCAATGGTGGCACACGCCTGCAACCCCAGCACTCTGGGTGGCTGAGGCTGGAGGATCATGAGTTCCAGCCCAGCTCGGGCAATTGAGAGACTTCGTAAGACCCTGTCTTAAAATACAAAATTTTGAAAGGGCTGAGAATGTAGCTCAGTAGAAGGCTGTGGGTTCAATCCCCAGAAATAAATGAATAAATAAATTTGGAACTGTTTCATTAAAGCAGAGGATTTATTACCCACATCCTAGATTCCCATTTGAAGAGCAAGGGTTGGCTGGAAGCAAGGTTGCCCAGAGATCTCTCATTTTTCTCACTCCACCAACCTACCATAGGTCATTTGCTTTACTTGCCTGGCCCCTAAACATCTCCCTTTTCAACCCCTGCTCTGAAGGATATGTTCTTACATCCACCAAGCTTCCAAACAAAATGGGGTAACTGAACACTTTCATGACTGCATTTGCATTGTGTAATTGTGTAATACTGTATTTGCATGGTGTGTTGGTGTCTGAGTTTCTTCCTTACCCAGAATGCTTTTGGCCCTTCTGTGTAATATGCAGTAGGATGCCCCACAACATGTCACTGTTTGAGGAAGCCTTTTGACCGCTGACAAAGTCAGTGGGAAAACTGCAGTACCTTTCTTCGGCATCTTTCTGTTTTAGCCACCAATGCTCTGGTAACAACATTCCTCCCACCCCCTTGGCAGAGATGAGCTTTGCTCCTGTGCTCTTGGCTTCTCGGGGTTTGGCGACAGACACTGGCTCCCATTTCTACCTTCACACTGCTATTCTACATCCTTCTCTCAGAATCTCTTCCTGTTTAGAGGGTGCCCATGTCTCTACTCTGAACATTGCCTATTTCACCTTTTTCTCTGAAAATTCCCTTATTTGGCTTATGAATACCTTCCTACCTTTATTTCTGCCATTATCAAGCTGGCTTCAGCCTTGCCTGTGGCATTCCACTACCTTTCCTCTTCCTCTTCCCATTTTAACTCTCAGAAACAGCCTGCGCAAGAAGGGATCACCATGGGCCTTGTCCAAAGATGGCAGAAAACCTGTGGTAAATTACATAGGACATTATTTCATCCATTCATTGGCTCAAAATATTTCCAAAGTTTAAAACATGCTTTTCAGATATATTATCAATGGACACATACTCAGAATGCAAGAATATCAACTTAATAATATTATTAGGTTGATTTTAATTATCCTTAGGAAAAAATAACGCCTGATGTAATGTATCAATTCTTCAAAAAATAATGCATGGACTATTTATATTGCAATTAGGTTAATTTTTGTTAAAAACAGAATCCTGGAATCCACTCAAATGTACTGAATCAAAATCACTATGAAACCTACTTAGAAATTTCCTTTTAAAATACAGTACTCCCCAGAGTGATTCCTAAATACAGCAAAGTCTGAGCCTCACTATGTGTGCATGTTTTTTTCTTAAAGTCCTGGTCATTTATGTGTGATAAATAAAGCCTGATCTTTTCATTCTGCTATTTTGTTGAAAAGTTAAAGACTTTCAATTCAGAGATGGGTCAGTGAGTATTGGTACCAAAGTCCTCTGTGGGATTTTGACCAGTACTGAAGCAGAAAGTTGTCATCTGATGTCTGCCAACTGCAAGAATCAGTGCTGAAATGATGAAGTGAGTTATGGGGACAGTGCTGGGCAATGCCCAGACTTTTTTAAACTTTCAGAATGAAATGGGGAAATGACAACGTTCCCGTTTGAACACAAAAGACAAATGTGTACTAAAGGCAATTTTGGCAACTCAACTTCACACTGAAAAAAGTGAAGAGAATATGAGTTTCTCCAATAAAAAATAAAAAGCTGTTTTCAAATTGACTTAAGATGATTGAAAATGGAAAATATTTGCTATTTGGGTTATTAGTTTGAGAGCAATTGCCCCAGGAAATATTTTGCAATTTAACTTAAATGGTAAGAATGCACATTTTCTTGGACTTCATTAAAGAATTTGTCTCCCCTTGCCTTTCTATTAGATCGAACCATATGACATGGCTAATGTTTGACCAGCTCTGACACACAAACACAGCCCTTTCATATGGTTCTGCTAATAGTTCTGCTGATGCCTACTCAATTCTAGGCACATCAGCTCTCACCTGAACTATTGGAGATAATCCCTGAAAATAAGCTCTGCTGTTTTTTTTTTAAGCTTTGAAAATCCTCATTTTCCCTTCTTCTTCCTTTTTTATTTTTAATTTTCATAAAATACACATAACATAAAAATTATCACCTTGCCATTGGTAAGCATAGAAGTCAGTGGCATTAAGTACAGTCAAACTGTTATGTAACCATCACTGCCATCCATATGTGTGAGTCGGCTTCTCACTGCTACAACAAATACCTGAGATAGTCAGCTTCTAAAAGGACAAGAGCTGTTTTGGTTCACAGTTTTGGAGGTTTCTATCCATGACTGATTGGTCCCACTGCTTTGGGGCCCATGGTAAGCCAGCAGGTCACAGCAGCAGTTCATAGCAAAACAGCTCACCTCATGGCCAGGCTGCAAACCAGAGCAGAAGAGGAAGGAGGTGAGGTCCGAGGATGGCTCCAAGCCTCCCACGAAGTTCTACTCTTAAAGTTCCCACCATCTCCTGATCACACCAAGCTGGGAACTACGACCCTCACATGTAGACCATTGGAGGACAACTAAGATCCCAACTACAGCACCATCCACAAACACTTTTCATCTTGAAAAATTGAAATCCTGAACCCATTCAACAATGGCTCCACTTGTTCTCCTCCCACAGTCCATGGCAACCATTGTCCTACTTTCTGTCTCTATGAATTTGGCTACCTTAAGTATCTCATATAAGTGGATTCATAGAGTATTCGTCCTTCTATCTGAGTTATTTTATTTAGCATGATGTTCACAGGGTTCGTAAATGTTGTAGCATGTGTCAGAATTTCCTTCCTTTCTAAGGGTGAACAATACTTCATTCATACATAATTTCTCCCTATAATGCATTCTGCATACTTTGAAAATAGACATCCTGTGACATTATTCACCTCCCACCATGGACCTTTTGCAAAGCTTCCTACTGCCTGGCCTCTAAGCTCTCAAAAGTAGAACCACTTCCCAGCCCAATGATCCAATCCATACATAAAACCCACTCTTATCCAACCAAATGGAATTAGTACATTTTCTGAACACACCTCTTATCATTTCCCCTATTTTCTCCATGCCACTTAGACTGCCTGCAATGTCATTTTCTCCTCTCTCTTTAAGGAATTTCTCATGATCCTGCACCAGTGACCTCACTCAGCTTGCCTCACCCACTCTGCCTGGAGAATCTCTTCCATTCTCTCTACTGTCACTCCACCTTTAGGTTGATGGTGCCCAAATCTCTTTCTAGACAGCATGTCCATGACTTTGACTCAGATTCCCAAAATCTTGCTTCCCTGAATGTCACATTGGCCCTTCTAACCCATCATGACCAAACTTGATTTTTCCTTATTTGGTGGCAATGTCATCCACCTACCTCACCCTCCTGAGTCAGGGGATCACAGGAGTTCATCCAGCCTCCTTCCTACGCTGGCTTCCCACAGCCAAAGACTTAGTAAGTTATGCTGGTTGCTTGAATGAACAGAGCTCTGGGTTTCTTCCTCTTTCATAACATATCAGTGAATGCTAGACTAAAAAAGATTACATAAGAGCTATTCTGACAGAATATATTTAAAGCTGATTTTTTCATCTAGGTGTGGTGGTACATGCCTGTAATCCCAGCTTTCCGGGAGGCTGAGGCAGGGGAGGCTGAGGCAGGAGAATCGCAAGTTTGAGCCCGGGGCAAATTAGAGATGAAACACAATCTTGTCTCAAAATTTTTTTAAAAAGAGTTGGGAACGTAGCTTGGTGTAAAGGCCCTGAGTTCAAACCCTAGTACTGCAAACTAAAAGAAAAGAAAAACTTCTTAAATACTACATTATGGACAACAGTGATAGATTTGTTCTATAGCAGAAAAGATTACAAAAAACTTCAAAAGTGCCCTCTGTGTTGACCAAAAGGACTAACTTGTCTAACTTAGGAATGAGGCCGTGGAACTTGCCCAGAATTGAAATGAGCAAGGGTGGTCCTGAGAACAAAATTCTCAGTTCCCACTGTTGGTCAGTGTTTCATCCAGATCGAAAGCTCTAGGTTGCTGAATTCTTGAAAAGCCATATTCATTTCTGGCATGAAGCTCATGTGACAGGTATCAGTCACATTTTTGTAGCCTTCTAGGCATTTCTTGCCTGTAGAGATTCTGCCATGCTCACTTGCTCATATAATCTGCTGAACCTCAGTACACTCCTTGCCATTAAACTTAACAAGACTCAACATGACTAATACTTCATACTCATGGCAATAGACAAGCCCATAATGCTCCACTAACTCAACTTTCATGAAGTCTATAAAATCCTTCAGTTTCTTATTTTCCATTCATCCACTTGGCAAACATGAACTACATGTTATTGTTTACTCTGCATGTTTCTATGCACTATCACCAAGCCCCATTGTCTCATAAGTGGACTTCCTCTCAGTATCCTACACAGGGCAGCTTTGGGAGAAGAGGTGGAACATTGGCCTAATGCTCCCTTGGTCATAAAGATCTGTGTGCTTGTTGGTGGCTCCTCTGCAGAGTAAACCACAAAGGCATCACCCACAACATGAGTGACCTTGGAAGCAGCCAGGATAGATTCTCAGAAGTCACTGCTATCTTTTCCCAGCACTGCCACTCCTGCTGTGTCTTAGGGTTGGCAGAATTCTCACACTGGTCCCATTAGACATGATGTTAAGGCCATTGTAACAGGAAAAGCCAGGTGGAATCCACCAAAACTACTTTCACCCCTAGCCACAGAGCTGAATCAGCAGCCCTACTGCACCCCAGGAATGGCTTTAGAGTGGGCCTCAGACTTCGATGATGCCACAGTGATGCTCCCAATCATACCCCTATTCTGAACCATGTGTCAGTTGGCCAGACCTAGAGTCTTTGTACAACAGATGAACACAATCTCTGACAGCAGGTTTGTGGATTTGTTCAGCAACAGCAAAGATCAAACACAGATCAGCTTCACAGTGAAGAGAGACTATTCACTGTCTTGCTCCAGGGTTATGTAAATTCTGCTGTCTTTTGTTGAAGTATGGTCCATAGGGATCTTGACTAACTTAACATTCTGAAAGACATCACACTGGCTCACAATGTGGATAACACCAAGTTAATTTGCCCTGTAGAACAGGAAATGGAATATGCCCCAGATAACCCAGGAAGATACACCAAAGATAGCCAAAGAGTGAGAGAGAGCCCTTGAACATTCAGGAGTCTGCCATATCAGTGAAGGGTGTCTGGAAGGTACAAGGCATTCCTCCTATGGTAAATGATGAGTTGTTGAACTTTGCATCTGCTACCACCAAGGAAGAGACTTGGTTCTTGGAGGGCCTCATTGGATTTTAGAGATAGTAAATACTGCACATGGGAGAACTGGTCTAACCTATGTTAACTCAAAAAAAAAAAAAAAAAAAAAGGTGGCAAACGCATTTGAAGTCCAGACCAAGAGAAGACTGCATCTAGTTCAGGCTGAAATGTAAACCACTGTGCTACTTGATCATTTGACCAAGTGTATAAGTCAGCTTTCCATCACTGTACAAAATACCTAGGGTAATCAATTTGAAAAGAGAGAAAGCTTATTTTGGCTCACAGTTGTGGAGGTTTCAGTCCATGGTCAGTTGGCTCATTGCTTTGGGGCATGTGGCAAGCAGTACAAGATGGAAACACATGGCAGAGCAAGCTGCTTGCCTCATCAGGTATCTAATTAAAATTGTACCTAACCATAGGGTATCAAGTCCCTCTACAATTAGAGCTTCCCATTAAGAAAGAAGTATTACTACCAAATCATGAGGTCACCTGTGCACAGCAGTAATCTATCCTACAACAGAAATATCATATGTACAGCTGCTGTTCCAGAACATGTAAGCTACTTCAGTAGATGATTAATAAGTGGCTGGTATACCAGTGTCACCTGACTCTCCTGCATAAATAACTCTCCATCAACTTGGACATTTGGTTTGAAGGGGGGTTCCCTAAGAAAAATTGAGAGAGGTGGAAACTACCAAGGCCTGGTTCACAGATAAGTTAATGTGATATGTTGGCTTTAGTCAACAATATACTGCAGCCTCATTACAGCCTCCCGAGAGTGGCTCTAAAGGAAAGTGGTGCAGGGAATTCCTAGATGAAACCAAAGCTGTGAGAAAATGCATTTGGTTGTCATGCAGAGGGAAAGTATTCTGAGAAACAGATATGTGACAGTCCCTGGGCAAAAACCAGTGTGTGGTTTTTTGGGGGTTTTTAAGGCTTATAAAAATAAGGTTGAAAAATTAAGGGAAAAAAGCAGTGGAAGAAGTACGTGAATGGATCTATGGCAATGAGCACAAAGAGTGCAGATCTTTGAGTATCAAGAGCATCCACCCCAAGGAAAGCTCTCAATAACCACATGGACAGGAAGGCTGTTTGTTTATCCCCCAGCTCTGCATCCCTCTGGTGCAATGGACCCATGAACAGAGTGGCCACAGTAACAGAAATGGAGGCAATGCACAGATCCAATAACACAGATTGTTGTAGTTTGTATGAGTGTCCCCTAAAGGTCCACATGTTAAAGCCTTGATCTCCAGAGTGGCACTATTGGGAGGGCCGGGAATCTTTAAAGGGACCAGCAGGAGGTTCTTATATTAGAGATGTCCCAGGCACTTTCCGTTGCTGAGACACAATCCCCAACATCTATAATTTAAAATAGCAGGAACTCAGTTTGGCTTACAATTTCAGAAGTGTCAGTCCTTGCATGGTGATCCAGCTCCAGGTAGAAGATGCATGGTGGAAGGGCCTGGGTGGAGAAAAGTTCTTATATCATAGCCATCAGGAAGCAAAGAAAGAAATAATGAGCCAGGGAAGGAGCTATGTCATTCAGGATCACACCCACTGTGATCCACTTCTTCTGACCAACCTAGCTCCCAACAGCAAGTCAGCTATAAGCCCCCATGATTTAATCATCTTTCAAAAGCTCCACCCATGAGTCCATGAAGCCTTTGGGGATGTTCTTGATCTAAACCATAGCAAGAGATGTGTGTACCCTTGAAGGAGATTGTGGGACCCAAAAGAATGACTTTCTTTTGCTATCTGGCTCATGAAGTAAGAGGTTTGCTCCATCACACACTACTGCCACAGTGTCCTGCCCTTACAGGAGACCCAAAGAAATGAGGCCACTTGATCTTGGACTAGAACCTCCAGAACCATGAGCCACCATAAACCTTTTTGCTAATAATTAAGTGACAGAGAGTTGACTAATACACAGATCTAGCTACTTCTACTGCTGTATCTGCTGCTTACTTGCAGCATGGACCAGACAGTTACCTGGTATCAGTTGATAGCATTGGAACTCTTATCACCCTAGAGGGAACAGCAATTTGTCCTACTGGAAATTTATACCTATTCCAAATAGTTTCCCTTTGGTGCGACAATCAGCACCACTAGCCAAGCCATTCAAACTGCAGAACTATCAATATGTATCCCACCCAACACTATCTATCAAGGGATTAATTTTATAGCAAGTGAGGTATGACAATGTGCACAAACCAAGGAATCCACTGGAATGATCAAACACTGCTTGACTCAGAATCAGCTAACAAAAGACACAATGGTCTATTACAAACTCATCTAAGGTACCAGCATAAAAATATCTTCATGGATTGGGACACTAGCCTTCAGGATATATCGTGTACACTGAATAACAGGGCTGTGTTCCTGTTATCCTCAACACAAGACTCTGGGTAGTAGAAGGATCTCTCTCTCTCTTTTTCTAAGCCTAAGATAAAATAAAAGGGCAAATTTTATCTATGAGATGCTAGAAAGTCCCAGTAAGTTTCTGGACACTTGAACCTTTCATACCAGTGGAGGAAAAAGGCACAAAAAGAGGAGTTGCTCTACCAGTGTGATGGTTAATTTTATACATCTTTCTGGGCTAGACCACGAAGTGCTCAGATAACTGCTTAAATGTTACTTCTGGGTGTTCAATAAAGATATTTCCAGAAAATATTAACATGTCAACCAGCTGACTGAGTAAAGTAAATTGCCCGCTCTTTTATGCATGACCATCACTCAAGCCAGGGAGAGAATGAATAGAACAAAAGGAGAATTATGTTTCTGACTCCTGAGCTGGAACATCAGTCTTCTCCAGCCCTCAGACTCTTTTTTCCCTCTAGTACTCATACCTTCAGACTCAGAGTAGAACCTATGCAGTTACTTCTCCTGGTCCTCAGACACTTGGACCTAGCCTGGAACCACACTATCATATTTCCCAGGTGTCCAACTTGCAGACTGCAAAGCAGGGGACTCTCAATGCCCGTGAGTGCATGAATCCAGTCCTCTGGAGAAGCCTTACCCAATATGTCAAATAAAGGAATTTGACTATGATCATCACAAGGAACTAAAGATACTACTGCCCGGTAAGACTCAGGAGGAGGAAGGGAGGACATCTACAACCCGGTGGATTCCTTGGATGTGTCTGAGAGCTTTATGCCCCTTGAAAATAAAAAACAAATAATTGTTGCAACCACAGTCCAAAAAGTATAAAGTAACTAAATGTCTCAAATCTCTGAAAGATGACAATCTGCGTCACAATATCAGACAAGTAATCTATATCAGTGAAGGCATCAGCTTAAAGATGAAGAGATCTAGAGTGGGGAGTGAAGGAGGGAGATGACGAGCATCATTTACAACCTTGGGACAGCTCAGGGAAACTTCTTGTCCTGCTCTTTTAAATTTGTGGCTTTGAAAGAGACTCTGTGATTGATTGGACTTATGACTTCCCTCTTGGGGAGAATGGAGGCAACTTTCTGTCTCCTGGGATGGAGGATTTTATTGTACTATGGGAGGATATAACTCTGGGGGGTGCAGCGTGGACACTGTCAGACACCTCACAGGCACCTCCTAGATCTTCTCAGTCTTTCATGTGTCCTTTTCTAGCTGCTATTGCAGCAAGCAGCTCTGCATGGCCTCCACCTACATGCAGATTCAATCCATCAGCACCTCCCCTGGTGCACAAACCTGTGGTCTTTCTCCAGGGCTTCCTTCTTAATACCCATGGGGACACTAACACCCCAAATGAGTGTTCCCTTCTGACCAAAGAAAACACAGGCTGGCAGATAAATTCTTCTCTTTCCTGAGATTCTGGGTTTCTCCAGCTCCTCTGAAATTCCTTCAGTATTGAGCAGTTAAACACTTTTCATGACAATCAGCTAGGTAATCCTTAAATCTGTTCTCTTTCTCTTTTTCCTTCTTGGCTTCACTGTTCATGTTCTTCACTCCTGCTCCTTAGGATGGATCCCCTGCATGCTATCAATTTGTTTGATCAGAAAAGAAGAACCAGTAGAAATGGAATAGAATGAGGAATTTTTAAAGGGATTTGGATTTATAACACTGCACATACCTCTTAAAGAGAGTAAGAGTGGCTGTTCTTTGCACATGTGATGCTAGATAGGACCGGCAGTGGATGCAAGGCAGGAACTATGCATAAAATGAGTAAGATCAACAACAAACCACAGCCTACTAAAGTGAGCTGAAGGAATCCCAGGATAAACAGGCACCTGTGACAGTCTTCTGTCAATTTTAGGCCTCAAAATTCCATCATGTAGATGATTTCTGGGAGTCAAATGCACATAAGATGTAGGAGAAAGTCTTTAAAAGGCTAGAGAAGCCCCTACCTCACTGCAACCTCAATGGGCTAATGAACAAACTGACCACAGTGCAGAAGTGCAGGGCATACACGGTCTCAGAAACATACTTCTGTTCACTGAGGCAGATCCAGCTCAGCTCTGTTGAGTCCCAAACCTGTCCATGATAGAAAGCACTACCCACGCCATCCTCACCCAGATTCCTGCTACAGTATGGAATCATTGCCATTCCCCAGGAGCACCTGCTGGCCACTCATGGCACCCTGATTTCACAGGATCACTCCTTTATGGAAGATTTTACTCCTAATAATCTATCATTGAGCTATTTTAGTCTTATCTAACTTTATGTTCCTTACAGCCTAATCCCATATTCTTAAATCTATTGCCACACATGTTCCCCAGATATCTAGAGACATAAATGGAAAAATCCTCTTCAGATGAGATAAATGGGCTACATCTACAAGGGAAAGTCACAGCAGAATTTAGGGACTTGAAATGCTCAGCTTCATGAGTAGTACATGCCCATATTTTATGATCTCGATTTTTAATCCCTCTTCTTCGTAGTCAATGCTGGGACACAGAATTAAGGACACGACATGGAGATGAATGAGGACAAAGTGGAGCCTTCACCCGTCTCTCACCACCTTCAACTTTGCTGAGGCCGGTGACCACATGAGACTCTGGTGTCCTTCATCAGGGAGCTAAAAGGCTACTTTGCCCAGGACCCACAGAAGCTGACAGAGGCGATCCAAGACACCCAGTCTGTCACTTACTTATAAGAGTTAAACGAAAATTCGCCTATGTAAGGCAACTCTCTACCATTCACCCTTCATAAGAATGTTTGAAAGCTTTTTCATATTCCCTAAAATTGCAAGCTAAAATTGCTTTTAGGTGATCTTTCCTACAGTGAGTCATGTCTTTTCTGAATAATTTAGTGACACACACTCAGAGAAAATGAAGATATTAAACTTTCTTAAATGTAATATGCATTATTCTAGCTTTGCTTGTGCCAATTTTTTATATTTCTCATTACATTTGATTAAATTTCAAAAGATTTATTTAGCTCCTCCTAAAAATATACAAACTCTATAGGAGATAAGCATATTTTTAAAAATCCTACACCAAAGATCATAAAATTCAGAAGGAAAAATATAAATGTAAAAAACTCAGACTGTGATAAATTTCATATAATAACATGAAAGAAATTTTAAATTAATTTTAAATCAATTTAAACGAATAAGAAATACATCCATGCATGGAGAAATTCAAGAATAATCTATTATAGAAATGGCATTCAAGCTACATTTTAAAGCTTGAATTGAGTTCCTGCTAAGGTGAAGAATAGGGAGAGAAGATTTTGAAAGGCAGAGAGAAAGCAGCATATGCAATGGTGGGTTTAAAATGAAGAACACAGTGGCTTCTGGTAGCAGAGGGTTTCCCAAGTGGACGAGAATGTGGGCAGGACTTAGGGTGAAGAAACATAGCTTGAAGGGATAGTTGAGCAGCACTACTGGGCTAAGGACATGGGGCTTTATTCACTGGTCCACAGAGACACACTGGGAGTTTCTGAGTAGGACAATGATGTGCGCTAAGCAGTGCCTCAGGATGATTCTTTGGCTGTGTATGGAGAATGCACTGGAGAAAAGGAAGGACCACACTGAATTAGACAAAGCTCTGGGCTGGGGTTGAGGGACCTCATCACAACCAACTTTAGTCTAATTTGGGGAAGTCATTTTCTCCACTGGACCTCTGTTTGTTCCTATAAAATTATCATGGTAAGGGATTTAGTTATCCTTTCAGATCTAAAACATAACTATTTAAAACCATAATGGTAGCAACTTTATGCATAAATGAATGGCTTAAATTGAGTGAACAAAAGGAAGATATTATCACGTTTCTGCACAGTCAGTGTTCAGCGCAGAATCTGAAATGTACTTTAGGAACCAAATGATTGATCCTTTAAAAAATGAATAAATGTGCTCTAGCTTGGATATGGTTTGAGTGTGTTCCTCACATGTTCATGTGTTGAAATTCAATCCCTATTGTGAGGTTTTAAGAGGTCTTGCTGTTTAGAGGTGAGGCCTCTGGGAAATAATGTGGATTAGATAAGTCAGCCTGAATTCTGGTGGCTCATAAATAATCTGCTCCAGGCATTGCCAGTGGTCACACCAGGAACAGATCCCATAAAATCTTAATGAAAATTTAAGATCATAAATTTTGACACAAGGAATCTGGAATAACTGTAATTGTCTTAACACTGAAAATTGCAAAGGAAAATCCAGTCTCTCATGTTATATTTTCAATTTTCCAGGAAGAAACTGTAAGATTTTTAAATTCTAGATAAAGCTGAGTTGACCATCTAGTTACCTACTGTCATTATTATTTTATTATTATTATTACTATTACTATTTTTATAATGCTTGTGACTAGTTTGTGGAAAGAAGTCATGAATACATACAAATGAAGGTGTTTACATGCAAGCTCTATGCATATTCTACTTATTAACAGTTTTACTATTTCAAAATAAAAAAGAACGAAAAATGCTCTGCTATCCACTGAACACTTACCAGAAGTCCTTCATTTCTATGCTTTTAAAAATACATTATAGTTCAGATCTCTCTCTTCTCTCCCATTCAGTTGTCCACTTTAATATGTGACTGTGTCCCACCCTACACAACCCAAAGTCACTGCTGTATCCCAGGCCATCACAGTTGGGGTCTGCCATAGATTTCAAACTGCTCCCCAAAACACTGACATTCCCCGGTGTCTTAGTCCCTTTCCTCATTCCTAGGACACCTACAACTTAAAGGAGGAGAGGTTTACTTTGGCTCAAATTTTAGTTCATAGTCAGCTGGCTCCAAGGAAGGATGGCATGGCCGAGGGGAGCTGCTCACTTCACAACATCCGGGAAGCAGAGAACGAAGGGAGGAGCTGGGGAGGAGATGAACCCTTCCGGGCCACGCCCCCAATGCCCCCCCTCTTCCAACCAGACCCCACCTCCTAACAGCAAGTGGGCTATAAGCCCCCATGATCCATTCACCTTACAGAAGCTCGACCTGTGAGGGCAGGAGGCCCTTGTGGGTCATGTAGACATATCCCATAACACTGCCCAAATCTTGCTGATGGCAGAAGACAGTAAATGAGTTGGGCTGTATCCTACAGTAGACTACATGCATTCTCTACAAATCACACTGTACAGGAATATTTCATGACATGAGAAAGTATTCATAAAGAATGAGGCCAATTAGGCCATAACTGAGTAAGTACAGTAGGATTTCAATTTTAATCTGTTGTGAGTATGTCTTAAAATATTTGTGCGCACTGGAGATAATGTTTCTGAGACAGTGAAATTCTTGCCTTTCTGTGTAGATGACCTGTCCATATTTAACCTGAGGCATCTATCTGGTTGGGAATGGAGGTTTGCCCTTGAGATTAGACCTATTTGAAAGCAAGCAAGAAATACAAAGAGAAAGAGATATTCAAAGATGACTTTCAGCTTTGTGCTGTGGAAATTGAATTGTTCAAACAGTTTGGAAAAACTTTGTTTCCCACAGCATGAGCAGACTTTTAAGAAACCTTTTAGCTCCCTGCTAGACCTTTAGCATTTAAGAAACCTGACTGGTGACCAGATCATAGGGTTACTTCTACGTGTAACAAAAACTGAGGATATGACAGAGAGTAGTGGTTCTATCTTCTGATCTCTGAACCCCTTCACAACTTCTACAAATTATTGAGGACCCCAAAATTTTTAGTATTTTTTTGTCCCCTTCAAAATTCATGTTGAAATTTTATTCTCAATGTAGTGGTGTTGAGAGGTAGTGGGAGACTTATGAAGTGATTAGGTCTTTCAAAGGGACTAATGAAGTTCATTAGAGACTAGATTGGTTACTAAAAGAGCCAAGTTCTTATAAAATGAAGCCATTCTACATGTGCCTATTTGCACTTCGACTTTTCCACCCTCACCAGATCCAGAAGCCTAATTCTGAATTTCCAGCCTCCTGAGCTGTGAGCTAAATGAGCTTCTTTCCTTTATAAATTTTCCACACCTCTGGTATTCTGTCATAGCAACATAAACGAATTAGGAAGCTTAATATATTAGAAACTAAAACAGAACTTTTGAAAGAAAATTTTTTGTGTGGTACTAGGGATTGAGCCCAGAGCACACTGAGCTACATCCCCACTGAGCTACTCCACCGCTGATTGCTAAATTGATTAATTTATTGATGACAGGACATCATTAAGTCACTAAATTGCCCAAGCTGGACTCAAAATTGTGTTCCTCTTGCCTCAGCTTCTCAGAGTGCAGGGATTATTGGCATGTGAGCCACCATGCCTGACTTTTAAAATATTTATTTACTAATATACCTAAAATAATAATAATAAATCAGCATTAACATAAATTACAATTTTTTTTAATTTCTAGGTCTCAAAACATGAATAAGAAAAGTGGCATTGGCATATTTTTGCACATCTCTTTAATGTTTGTTTTAATGGAAGGCAATTGGATTTTCACATCTGCCTCTCTATATTATGTATTGTGATAAGTCATTGTATTAAAATATAGAAAAAATCCAACCTCAAATAAATATTTAGCTGGAAAAAGGAGAAATATTTTAATACATTTTTTCAGATAATTGTGAGTTTTCTTTCTTAATACTACATCAAAACTGAACAAGTAATCATACCTTAAATGTTGGCTACAATATGTAATCTGAAACCATATAAATGAATATCCTTACTATTGTGATAGAGTCCATTTATCTTGCGCTGTAAATGAGTATTTTATCTATGCATGATTTGAGCGTGATGTATTTATTATTTGGAGATTAGCAGTTCATGGAGTTTTGTAGATTTTTTAACTCCTAATATATTTCATTAGATAATATCAAAAAATAATAGATTTTACCATCATCTTGTATTACCATCATCCCAGATATCATCAGAAAATCCTCCACATATCAGGAAACTAAGAAGTTCACAACAGCGTATATAAGTTTTCTAAACTTCTAATTTTTGCTTAAAGACTCAAATTTTATTATTGGCAACAAGCACTTTCAGTTATCTTTCTTGAAATGACAGTCTCACTTCATTTACTTTTGAGAAAATGTTTGCAAATATGCAAGTATAAATAATTTACTCATCTTTATCCATTGTTCTTTCAGGTAAAAATGGTGTTTCATGAAAAAAACTACTAGTTCAGCTGACAACTCAAATAAGCGTGTAAGTGCTTTTCCTAAGGTGACCATCGTGTTACCATATGAGTCAGAATTACTACACTTGTACTTCCCAGTTAGCTACACAGAATATAAAAATAGATATGTAATCAAAAGTCAACATTTAAGGTCATTAATCATGTTGATTCCTTTTACCAAGTATGTTCTTAAATGCTAGTGGATTATTTTTGTTCTGATTTGTTATTTGTCTTTGGGGGATTGAGTGTGTGTGTGTGTGTGTGTGTGTGTATGCAGGTACTCCAAGTATGTGGTGTTAAGCGTAGAGTCACTGCTGGTATAGTTCAGGATATGGCTTTGATTGGTGCTAAGGACTCAGCTGTCACACCCACATTCCTTTTGCATCATTGGTGCAAATGTCACGCAGTAGAAAGGGAAAACAATGTCTTGGTACTTTCATGAAAATAACTCCAATCTGATGGGCTCCTTAAAGGGCCTCAGTGACCCAAAGAGTCTGCCAAACACATTTTGAAAACTACTGACATGGAGAAGGTAAACTCACCCTCCTTGTCCAGACACTTTAAGGATTAAAGCGAAAAGAGAAGTAGAATAAGGCAGTACTCAGTCCCGGGGACATGGAAACATTCAGAGAGTGCCCCAGGAGTACAAAGATCTGGAAGACCACTTGTACACCAGAAAGGGAAAGGATGGGCTACAATGACCTGTTGAGATTTGGTTGACAAAATTGTGGTGTTGGGAGGTGCAGTATTAAGTTTCTCTCTTGAGAGATTAGATTAGTTCTCAAGAAAGCTGGGTTATTAGGCAACGCAGCTCCTCTGTCTCCCCCTCCCCCTCTCTCTTCCACATGTGCCTGCTTGCCTTTCTGCTTTTCTATGATATATTGAGTAGCATATGGCCCTCATTGGAAGCCAAACAGATGCAGCCATCTGATCTTGCATTTCCAGCCTCTAGAACTGTGAGCTAAATAAGCCTCTTTTCTCCACACACTATCCAGCCTCAGATACTCTGTTACAGCCATAGAAAATGGACTAACAGAAGCAAATGGCAAGCACCAGGACCAACAGTGAGTACCAATCAATCACCTTAAAAGAGCAGATGGAGCAGGGTCATCTGGCCGGCACCAGTTAGGAAGCAGCCCCTCTCCCTCTGAGATCATGCTTGCTGCCAGAAGGGCACATAGCTTGCTTCATACACCCAATTGCCAACTCAGAGAGGAGAAGGGGAGTGGAAGAGAAATTTGAAAGATTACAAAGGCAGCTCATCTAACATAAAGACAAGCTAGGCTGACAGAGGATTACATTATGAAAAGGTTGGATACTGAAGTGGAAATCAAGTATTTGAAAGACTGAGATATTGTTTATTACAGAGCAATCCCCCACCAGCCATCAGGTTTGGACTTCCATATGAGCTATAGGACCTGCTATAAAAATGGTCATTACAGAAAGCAATGCTAAAAGCAATGCTGAAGCTTGTTCAGTGTCAGTGGTGGTAATCCCTGAGTGTGGGATTATGGATGTTTTATCTTTACAAGCTTATTCAAATGTTATTCATTTTTAAAAAATAAGAAATCATTATTTAATAGTCAGAAAATATGTGAAGATGTTGTATTACCTGGAAAATAATGTGCATATTTCTGAGCCTGGCTAACAAGCATTCCTCCTTCTGCCTCTACTTCACCTTCTCATCTTCCTCTCCCATCCCGAGTCTACCAACAAGTGACTCACTGGGCCTCACATACCACACTTATTCAGGGTTTTCAAGAGTTCTAGCAAGATATGCACACTTAATCTTACACGGGGAAAGACCCCTATGGCAAAGGGTAGGCCAAAGCTCATGTGAAAATTTGTATTTCCCTTCAAATATTTTTGTATGAAAAGGGGACTATTAGTCATTTTCACAAGCTCACATGGTTTGCTAATGTTTGGAGTAATAAATAATATACATGTCATGTTAATATACATATAATAATATACATGTTTAGAGCTGCAACAGTATAATACTATCTGGCTACATGTGGTTAATAAGTACCTGAAATGGGGCTAAAGAAACAGAAAAGGGGAATTTGGTTTGATTTAAGTGTAATGAGATTAAACTTAGAAATTTTACCCTATCCAATTATTGGAAACTTTAAAAGTATGCTTATAAATCTACTTTTTCCAACTGCAAATGTTATGACATCTAAATACAAATCAAGTGTTTCCAATGAAAATTTAGCATCTAAAAGGAGCAATATCATAAGTTTAAATACTTGCAAATTTCAAATAGAAAACAATGTAATGTTTCACTACTAATTTTTACACTGAAAATTGAAATAATAAAATTTTAGATACATTGATTAAATAAAATACAGCATTTAAAATTAATTTGCTATTTGTTTTTACATTTTTAATGTAGCAAGTAAGAAATTTTAATTACATATGTGGCTTACGTTATATTTCTTTTGGACAGTGCTGCCTTCAACCTTGTGGTAGAATTAGATCTAAACTTTAAGGTCTAAATTAAACTTAAAAGTTTGTTATCTAAGGATTTTCTACTTTTGGCTGTTTTAGATTTAAAATCCTTCTAAATCTCAACTGGAAATAATATTACCTTTTCCCAGGGATTGTTTCTTAAAACTACTGTGATCTCTTATAAAGTATTTGTAGCATGTGAAAAGGCAAGTATTTAGGGGAATCATTATGTTACTGAAATAATGTTACAACCACATTTCTTTAAATCTAGAAAGTGTGTCTTTCTTTCAAAACTAGGCTAAAGTAGGCTCCAGACATTGGGTACTTTTGTATAAAGTTAACAGTACTTTTCTTTTCTAGCTGCCATTATGACTTGATCCCCTTTGTCCTTGCTCTGTGGCCAAGGATTGGACAATTAGAATTTCCCGGCAGTCCCTTTTCTTAACTTGTAACAAAGCCATGCAAGTGCTTCTGTCTCTTGTTCACAGCAATGGTTTCTGCCTTTCAATGAGAAAGTAAAACTAAGAACATTTTGCAGAGCTTTTAGAACTTTTTCCATTGAAATGCAAACAGTCGTCTGGCGCCTCTGAGAATTCTGAGAAATTGTTGGGTTTTGGTGATGTTTCCAGGAAACCTGGCACTCTTCTCGAGTTCATGGCTGGATTGAGTTCTTCCCTTTCCAAAGACATTCAAATAAAGTCAGTAGATGACTGTCTTTTTGCAGGGCAAATTCCCAACTTGAACACTAAATAAAAGAGAAACTTTTTCATTCCAGCTTTGGAACTGTTAGCAGTAATCTTCAGAATCCTACTTTTGTTACATCTTCTCTCCAAGTGTAATTTAGCTTCATGACATGCATCCTTTCCCATCCTGTTCTGAATAACCAGGGTCCCATAGGCAGCTTCCAGCAACCAGAAACACACCTGAAGACCATTTGTGTGTTCTAAGACAATGACAAACATTGTCTTGGATTTTCCATTATAGCCATCCTAACTAGTCTGAAAATTACCCATCCACACTTTATTGTTTCTTGCTTTGCCTGGATATGAATTTCAAATATCAGTGTAAAGTGAAGTGACCTGCCCTGTCCATCTGCATTTCCTCAACAGGATAAACAATCAACAGATTCTGATCTTAGCTAGAATCAACTGAGATAGATCTTTCTTACATATTGTCTGTAATGTATGACTTTCTCCTGCAATGCTATCATATAGCAGGAAGGGGAACGTGATGTCTTCCCCACTGTTTCACATGCACTCAGCTCGTAGGTAAGAACTATGTCTGGCTTTTCTTTTGTTACTCATGAATTAAGCTCAGAGAACACTGATTTATGATTTAAGAAAAAAACTTATCTAACAGCTCCCCACATGTCAGAAGAAATAACAGGGCAGATTCATGCCCAGACAGAAGATAAGCTCTCATCTGGGTTGGAACAAAATTAACTACGTGAAAGAAGAACAAGCAGAATTGAAGAAGGAACAGGCTGTCCCCTACTAAATACTGGGCAATATTTTGACTCAGTAAACCATCTACAATCCTCATATTCATTAAACAGGAGATGCTTAAATATCATAATGAAACACTAAGAAAAATTTGCAAGAAAAATTTTGCTAGGGCCGGGGATTTAGCTCAGTGGTTCCACTGCCTGCCCCTCAAGTGCAAGGACCCGAGTTCGACCCCTGGTATGAAAACAAAATAAAACAAAAAATTCTTCTATGCAAGTTAAAAACACTATTCAGTCTTCAAAAAGAATGAACTCCTATCATTTGCAGCAACATGGATGGAGCCGGTGATCATTATATCAAGTAAAATAACCCCATCACAGAAAGACAAGTGCCTCATGATCTCACTCATATGCAGAATGTAAAAAAAAAAATGGTTTAGTGCAAGTTGAGAATAGGATAGTGGTCTCCAGAGGGTGGGCAGAGTGGGAGGGATGCAGAAATGGAGAAAGGTTAATCAGTGTGTACTAAGTTACAGTTCAATACAAGTAAGAAGCTGTGGCGTGCTATCACTGCACCCTAGGGTGTCTACAGATAACAATAAGGAACTGCACATTTCATAAAAAGTAAAATAAAGGATTTTTGAATATTTCACTATGAAGAAATGATAAATGTTCTAGAAGATAAATATGGTTAGCCTGATTTAAACATTATTCAGTGGCTACACTACATGGCATGCATTAATACTTATAATTATATGTTTTTATGTATACATTAAAAACTTTTTTTTTGCAGTGCTCGGGATTGAATTCAGGCCTTCACACACACATAAGACAAGCGTTCTTAAAACAGAAACACTAAAGCATCTGGAAGATAGGTTAGGTAGAACTCTTGAAGACACTGGCACAGGAAAAGACATCATGAACAAAACCTTGGTAACACATGAACTCTCACAAAGAATCAACAACTGGGATCTCATCTTATTAAAAAGCTTCTGCACAGCAAGAGAAACCACCAATGGAGTGAAGAGACAACCTACAATGTGGGGAAAAAAAATTTTACCAGCTCTTCCTCAGACAAAGGACTGCTACCTAGAATATATAAAGAACTTTAAAAAATCAGATGGCCCAAATTTAAAGACCCAATCCAAAAATGGGCATCTGAAATGAACAGACATTTCTCACACAAAGAAGTAGAAATAGCAAATAAATACATGAAAAAATGTTCAACCTCACTGGTCATTCTAGAGATGCAAATGAAAACAACGCTGAGATTCCACTTCAGTCCAGAAAGAATGACTGCTATCAAGAAATCAACCAATAACAATTGCTGGCAAGGTTCTAGTGAAAAAGGAACCCTTCTCTACTGTTGGTGGGAGTGTAGACTGGTGCAACCACTGTGGAAATCAGAGTGGAGATACCCCGAAAAACTAGAAGTAGAGGTACCATTTGACCCACTATCCCCCGCTGGGTATCTCCCCAAAAGAATTAAAAGCATCATACTACAGCAATATATACACACCCATGTTTATAGCAGCACAGTTTGTAATAGTTAAATCTTGGAAACAGCCCAAATGCCCATCAACTGGAGACTGGATAAAGAAAATATGGGGTTTTTTAAAAATAAAATGAAGTACTACTCAGCCATAAAGAATAATAAACTAGAGAGATTTATATAGAATGGATGCACATTGAGGCCATACTCTTAAGTGAAATAAATAGGACAGACATGTGTAAATACCGAATAGTTTCTCTGGCGTGAGAACAAAACTTTTTCTTAAGAATTTTGTAAATAGGGCCGGGGATTTAGCTTAGTGGTTTCACCGCCTGCTGCGCAAGCTCAAGTACCCGAGTTCGATCCCTGATACCAAAAAAAAACAAAAAAAAAGAATTTTGTAAATATATCCCGGATTAATCCCTGAGAACCAAGGCACCAATTCTGGGAAACTGCTGGTCATCCAATGTATTTGGGGTATTGTCAGAAGAAAGAGAAAGTGGCATGACCGACAGGAGCTACAGTGACCTTGCCCTTGTGTCCAGGGAAGCCATGTCCCTCCCTCCTGCCATCAATTCCCACCAACTCTCCACCTAACTCCATGGCCAGCCAAGCAGTGTTTTTCTGGGCAACTATTTTACACTTTTGCGAGCTCTAGGAGATGGATTTCTCTATGTTCAAATCTGAGGCTGCAGCTAAGGTTCAAGTCATAACAGCCAAGTTCCCAAATACAGAATATAATTTTAGTAAATTTAGGAATCCAAAATACTATAAAGTTATCATTTGCAGTGTGAAAATTTGGGGGGAACCAGCCATTTACCATAATGGATTTTCCTTTCCTTACACACACACATACACACACACACACACAAATCCTTTCATATTAAGCTGAACATACACATGTAAGGACTGGGGAAATTGCATGAAGGCTATCATTATCAATGCTAGGCTCTAAGAAAGGCAACAAATTTAATATTTATCAGTAAAGAAAGAAATGTGATTTTCATAAGAATTCTGACATTACTTGAAGAAGTGCAACACATTAGCAAACAGTTTAATGGTAATAAGATTTTGAGTAGATGACCTATATAGGTAGAAAATGAAAATTCTTTAAAGCAATTTTCTTAGATCTTTAAAACCTTTGAAGCAACCAAACTGACAGAGGAATTAGTGCAATCATTTTGTTATGGAGATGGGGATAGGATCTCCTCAGTTAAATAATAAGTGTACTGCTTTTTATCACTCTGCTACACATCTATTTAGGAACAATTAGGGGGTTTTAACACAGGGCACAGTGCTTAGAGAGGACCCCAGGAACTGAGGTAGGAGAGGCAGAGAGAGAGGGAAAGAGGAGCTGGCTTTAGTGCACTGCTTTGAATCAGCTCTGCCCTTACAAAGTAAAAGTAGTGATATGTCAGCTTGCAAAGAAATAAAATGAAAAATTGCTTTCAAAGGTCTTAGAATAGCCCCTGCTTTGAGGCACTCAGGGGAAAAATGTTGTCACTAATTGAAAGAGAGTTTTAAGCTGTGCATGAGCAATCAGCTTCATAGAAGGTTCTGCCTGTATGGCCACTGAGTTCTGCAATATCAGAACTAAAGATTGCTCCATACCTACAAATAAGCCAGGTGGGCTAAAGTCTGCATCTCTTTTTCCAGGTGCATTAAACATGAGTCTGAAAGTTAGTTAATTCTCAATACCAATTAATGTCTTCTGGAAATGAAAGCTAATTTCCTCCCTGCTATGGCCACATTACTAAATCGTAATCGATGGAAGATCGGCCCAATCTGGGCTGAAAATTTCACAGCACAAGCAAATTCTTTTGCTTGGAAATCTATTTTTTAAATTTCTAAATAATGAGATTAAGTTTTATCTTTCTTTATCTCTCTCTTTATACTGAAAATAAAAACATACTATACTTGATTTCATGTCCCTAAAGATAGGACGAGATTTGGAGTGATCATCTTGTTTATAACGCTGCTTCCAAACAATGTCACCTCCAAAATATCCCCAAACTGCTAAAGCAATACGAAGAATTTTTTAGTGACCATATGAGAAGTCCACTATACTTTAGTGTTAGTTAGCTATCTGTTACTGTAACAAAATACCTGAAGTAAGAAACTTAGAAGGAAGAAGATGTTATTTGAGTTCAGTCTTAAAGGCTGTGGTCCACAGCAGCTTGGCTCATTGCTTTGGGGCCTGTGTTGAGGCAGCACATATGGAAGGATGGAGAAAGCTGATCACCTCACAGAAGGGAAGTGAAAACTAAAGAGGAAGGGGTCAGAGCCCCAGCATTCCTTGTGCTAGCAGGTCTCAGTAGCTTAAGTTCTTCCCTCCTGGCCCCGCCTCCTGCAGGGTCTACTACATCTCGGTCGCACCAGGAGCTGGGGACTAGGTTTCAACAAAGGGAACTTTTGGGACACACTCCAGATCCAGACTGTAGCATTTGTCTCAGTTATTCATTCTGGAACTGTAGAATTTCTTATTTGTTTTTCAATCCATGTTAATTTTTAAATTTTTAGAACTTTAATTGACAAGTAGAATTTGTGTACATTTATGGTATACAACATGTTTTCATTTAGCCATGGAGGAATGGCTAACACAAGCTATATTTAACAAATATATCATCTTACATATTTATTTTTGTGTGTGTGTGCAACACTTATAATCTACTCTCAGCAATTTTCAAACACAGTATTATTTACAATGGTCACCACCATCAACCATAAATCTGTTCGACTTAATTCTCCCTGCCTAACTAAAATGTTGCATCATTTACCCAATATCTCCCAGTTCCCCCCCTGCCCAGCATGTACAAAGCATCAGTTCACTTTCTCTACTTCAATGAACTCAACGTTTTTGGTTCTGTGCACAAGTGAAATCATGTGGTATTTGTCCTTCTGTGCCTGGCTTGTTTCACTGAACATAACATTTCTGGATTCTTCCATATTGTCACAAATTTCTTTACTTTTTAAAGTTAAACAGTATTCCATCACATAAATTATAACAACAACTAGAGAGGTGTTTGTGTGCTTGTCAGTGTATGGGCTTAGGGGTGTACCAGCAGCAGCAGAGGCTGGGTGGAGGCATGATTCCCCTCCTACCTGGGTCTAGTACAAGAGCTTGCTTGGGCTGAGGCACAACTGGATCCACGTAGGCCTGGGCACTAGGGCAGGGGGAACTTGCTCATCTGGACAATGTTACCTAGGCCTAAGGGCAGTACTGCTGTTGTCATTCTCAGATAATCTGCACAAGAGGTTCCAGTGGACAGCAGAGCCCAATTTCACTTGAAAAGTATAAAATCTTAATTCCAAAGTAATTAATTCTATAATGATTCCATAAAGTCCTATCAAACATCCCTTGAGAGGCTGTTTTAAACCACCTGCAAATGAGATACACACAAATCTTCATCTCCATTTTGATATAAGGCATTGTTTCCTGAATTTTCTCTTTTTTCCTTTCTCAAAACAAAGTGTCATTCCTCATCACAGAGGCAGCATTCAGGACACTGATCATATGCCATTTGCACAGATGGCACTTCTTGGATGTACAAAACAACCAGCCTTCTTTTGACATCTGGGTGGGACCCTCCCTGACCCCAAAACTCTTTCATTCTGCATACCTGAAGAATCAGCCCCATATGGGTGACACCCAGCTCTGCCTCCATCTCAAGTAGTAGCTGGATCCTCTTGGACTATGGCTGCAGTGGTCTCAGAGTGCCTGGAGAGTTGCACACAAAGGAATGAATCCCAGGGAACCTGGGCACCTACTCCAGCAGGGCACTGGGGAGATTTTTCCCAAATAAAAGGTTTATACTTTTGCACCTTTAAGACTGTGTGAGTGAGGTCTTGCTGATACCTGAGATTTCTTTAAGTCATCTTTCTTATTGTCCTGATGCACGGTACTTGGCTTCTTTTTAATACTCAGCTCAGTGACTATGTTCTCTATGGTGCCAGGTATACAGTTGCTTCCTTCCTGGCCAAACTGTAAAATTTTCAAATCATTCAACTTGAATTTCTGCTCCTGCTCCTCACTGTAGATATGGCTAAAACAGCTGCCAGTACTCATGCCACAGCCTGAATGTTGGGCTGCCTTGAAATTTCCTCTGCCAGATCAATTAGTTCACCATCCTTAATCTTAGTCTCCTGCAAAGTCTCGGGATATAGTGTAACACACATGGCCTCCAGTCCAACTGTGAATGGAGTCCTTTTTCCTAGCTGAAATTTCCTGAGCCTGGCATTTACTCTCTGAATTTCCATCAGCATTGTGTTCTTCTGCACTCCAACCAGTATTACACATAAAGCACTGCTTATAACACTCTAGGGCTTATCTAGCATGTATCTCCAAACTTTTCCAAATACTTTTCACAACCAGTTCCGAAGGCTTCTGAACCACATAGTCAGGTATATTCACACCAATGAGCCCACTTTCTGGTACTAAGTTCTGTATTAGTCACTTTCCAATGACTGGGAAAAAAAATCTGACACCTGCAACTATAAAAGGGGGGAAGGTTTATTTCACTTACAATTGCCAGTGGGTTTGATCCAAAGTTGGCTGACTCCAAGGCAGAAAGGGCACCATAAAAAAGGCCTGGAAGAGGACAGCTGCTCGTCTCATGGAAGCCAGGAAACAGTGGAAGAAAAGAAGAACCAGGGACAAGAATAGACCCTTTCAGTTCATGCCCCTAGTTACCAGCCTTCAACCAGGTCCCACCTCCGAACAACACATTCGGCTACTGAGCTTATCAATGGATGAATCCACTGATCACTATAGCACCCCACAGTTGGAACAGCTTCCAAACACATGAGGCTTTTGGAGGACATTTTAGATCTAACCCATAACACAAGGAAATAGATTTAATGGTCTGTAGTAGATAAAATAGAGTTACCCATAAAGTTTGTTCTTCCAAAGATGGAAGTATGTTTACCCAAAAAGAAGAATTTGAGAACATACAGAAAAAGATTACTGATTAGGTCAGTGAGTCTCAAAGTATGGTCTACTCATCCCTAAGAGACCTGAAATGAAAACTGTTTTCATAATCACAAGATGCTACTTGCCTTCTTTACTGTATGACTTTTGTGTTGTCAGTGCAAAACAATTGTGGGTGAAACTAGTGGCATCTTGGCATGGATCAAGGCAGATGCTTCAACCTGACCCCTTCGCTGTCACATATCATAAAACCAATGGCAGTTCCACTTAGGAACATCCTTGATGGAGCCTAAGAAGTATTATTTTCATTAAATTTCAATCCTTCCATTCACATCTCTTTAATATTATATGTGGCAAAATGGAAAATTTACATAAAGCATGTCTCCAGATGACCAAATGTGATGGTTTTGCTAATACCACACTGAGCTGAACTAACCCCTTTTTCAAGGAATACCATTTACTATAAAGAATGGCTGACAGATGATGGCTTTCCAAATTGAATGTTTGAAAAGCATTTTCTTGGAAATGAACAAACAAGCCTGTCATTGCATGAAAAACTGAACAGTATGGGTTCCCAATAATAATATTTGAGCTTTTGAGAAAAAAAAATTACAATTTCAGAAAATTCGTATCTGCTTCCATGAATTTGACATCTCTCTCAGTACTTCTTTTCTGATGGGATTAGTGCTGGTATTAATATATTTTTTATAAAATGAAATATAGCAACAGTCAAGATTTCCACAACTCCAGAGGTTCACTATTTTCAAATAACCATACATAATGTTACAAATCATATCAAAGTAAAACATCAACTCAAGGTGCAAAACAGATTAATAGATTTTACAGTAAAAAGACATGAAAAATTCATCAGCACATCTTCAGATCCCATATTGTGGCTAAACTTTAAGAAATTATTTTTGAATTCTGGTGTAGTATTGAGGAAAAATATTCACAACTATCTCAACAGATCATTAAAGTAGTCCTCTCTTTTCCAAATACATACATGTGTAAGGTAAAATTCTCTTTCTATACTGCAATCAAATAATCATTTCACAATGGATTATAGGCAGAAGCAGACGGAAAAATCCAGTTGTCCTCTAATAAATCAGGCTTAATGAGATTTTCAAAAAGGTAAACCAATGCTCTCTGCACACTAGTCATTTTATTAGGAAACTATTTTTATTTTAAAATGCAGTTTACTTACCATCATTAGTTTTATTGCTAGTATGTTAATGCTATTAAATATGTTTTTAATTCTCTGTTTCAGTTCCTAATATGTTAAGAGTTCACATTAACAGAAAGCTTGTTGAGTTGTTTAGGAATTTTCAACTGTAGAGTACTCAGGAGATCAGAAAGTTTGAGGACGACTGGATTAGAGAATAGTACCTGAGGTAAGCAAGAGGGTAAGACCCAGAGCAGAAGTGAGGGAATCTGCTGCGGAGAAAGGGAAGGATACTTTTCTCCCATAGAAAGTAGAATGAGAAAAGTGTTTGACAAATGCCAAGACATGTTTAGCTTGGCGAATTTCAAAGAAGGTTTTTTTTCACTCTGATGTAGCAGTGAGTCCGGGGTACAAAGGATGTATGGAGTTGGTACAATCTGTGGAGCAGGAGGCCTACCAGCCAGAGGTGCACAGAGGGAAGATTGTGTAGTGCTGGGAACACAGCACGACAAGTTCAGTGGTCCTTCTTATCCACAGACGTGTGCCAAGACCCCAGTGGATTCCTGAAGCCACAGATAGTACTGACCCCTCCCTCTAAGTAATATATGTTTCCTATTCATACACATACCCACCAATGATCAAGTTTAAAATATAGATTAAGCACAGTAGATTAACAACAATAATAAAATAGGGCAGCTAATGCCTATATTGCAATAAAAGTTATAGTTACATGAATATACTCTTTCCTCTCTTTCTCTCCTCTCTCTCCTCTTCTCTCCATCTCTCTCTCTCATTGTACTCATTCTTCTGTGATGATGTGCGATGATAATGGCTGTGTGATGAGATGAATGGAAGTGAATGACGAGGCCTTGGAACGTAGCACTGTGCCGCTGTTGACCTGACAATAAAAGCAGCAAAAGGATCATCTGCTTCATTTCGAATCAGGGGAGCACAGGAGTTCATCATGCTACTCAGAATGGTGTACAATGTAAAACTTATGAGTTATTTCTGGAATGTTCTAGGTAATATTTTCAGAACATGGTGGACTTCAGGTATCTGAAACCACAGACAGCGAAACTGCAGATAAAAGGGAATGACTGTATTCCTGGGCAGGGTAAACCCATGCTATTACCTTCCAACACGGCCAGCAGGCACACTGAGCATAATATAAACCAGCTGGCTCTATAGCACTTATTTAATTTCTCAATTTCTTAATATTTCAACCAAAAAGAAATAGAATGCTATGTAAAACACCTGCCTGTCAACTGACAAACTTGAACAATTTTAGTGTTTTGTTATTAGTAATAGACTGAACATTTAGGCCAATATATTTCTAGATATCCTAAAATGCTTTATTAGTTGCTTATATTCTGATTTTACAAATATACAATTTAAAATTCTGATTATGCTGTTGATTTAGAAGTCTAACTCTCAAAGATTGGACAACTGAAAACCTTGTCATCTGATTTTAGCTTCACAGAGCAAACAACAATTTTCCCAGGGAAACTGGTGCAATGGATTTCTTTCCACCTTCTGTTTTAAGAGCTGCGTGGCAGCCTGTTCCCTTAGTGTATTACATAGTAAGTAACGGATACAACAGAATAATTAAAGCTTAGCTTCCTTAACAAATGCAATGGTTAAAGCTATGGCAGAACTAGACTGCAGGGTTGGCTCATGTTCTCTACTGTATGGTCTGAGAGATAACTGACTATCAGAACTCTGCCCTCATCAGCTCTAAAAGCTTTGTTTTCCATCAGGGCGGAAGCCCCCGAGGTTTGTACAATCCTCTGGGGAGCAGTATCCCCAACCTGGACTGTTGTCCTGACTGTGACCTCAGCTCAGGCCGATGTGTTGAAACACCACTGAGTCATGACACCAGCAATCCTTTTCTGCCCTACTAACATCTTGTGAGCCAGCACGAGACTTGTTGCAGCAGTTTCTGTCCTCAAAATGGCAGACTGAGAAGGGTCATAGGAGGGTTACATGCTAATTCTGTGAGGTTTACAATGCAATATGACATTAAAGAATATAATGTCAAGCCTACCAACACAGCAGAATTCTTCTGTCTGTTCTACAGAATAACCCCTCATTTTAAAAATTTGAATAAAGGGCTGGCAGTATACTCCCATGATAGAACCCATGTTTAGAATGTGCAAGGACATGAGTTCAATCCCCAGTACAATAGCTAAATGAACAAATTAAAAAATTTAATTACAAATAATAGTAAATAAAAGTTGTATTGCTCTTAAAAGTTTATAAAGTGACTTTTGGATGGTAATTTTAAAATTCCATGCAGAAAACTATTTCAACAAAACAATAAAGTATATACTGCACTATAAAACCATTTAGATCTTGTTATAATGTTCTCTTGTACTAACAACTCTGGGATATCAATATTGTGCTTATTAAAAGTCTTTACCAAATGACCTGAAGTTAGTCAATTTCCCTACAAATTATTATTCTATTTTCAAAAGATCACAGCACAGTGCTCACTTCGGCAGCACATATACTAAAATTGGAAAAGATCACAGCACACAGATCCCTTCGTGTGCCTCTTCAATAAATGGGGCTACTTTCCTGGTTGAGATTTAAGTTAATGGAGAAGTTAATCAAACTGAGTTTGTTTTTTTTGTTTGTCTGTTTGGTTTTGGGGAGGCTGCCAGGGATTGAACTCAGGACCTTTTGTTTGGTAGGCAGGTGCGGCGCCACTGAGCTACATCCCCAGTCCCAAAGTGAGTTCTTCATATTAATACAGAGTACACTTTCCGTCTACTATTCCACTATTGCTGCTTTTCAAGCACAGCAATTGTTTCAGCAAAGCAGTACTCTGCTCTTCTCATAAGCATGTTGAAAGATGTCTGAAGCCACTTTGTAAACACTCATTTATTCAACTAAGCAAAACCTATTGACCACCTGCTAAACAAGGCCACATAAACAACTAACACACAGTTTCTGCCCTAAGCAATTTATTGAATTAGAGATTGTTCTGGTTTATTTCTGGACATCCTTCCAAAGCCACATGCCCTCATAGACAGGGCTTTGGGGAGGTGAGTGGATCCTGAGGATGTGATACTCTTTAGTGGATTAGTCCACTGATGACTTTATACCTACATGTGATGTTGGGCGGTGAATTCTGGTGGGAGGAGGTGGTGACTGGGGCGTGGCCTGGGAGGGTCCAGCTCCCTCGCTCCTCCCTGCCATGCTGTGGGAAGTTCCATTCTGCTCCGCCCCCCTGCCATGCCGCCAGGCCTTGGAGCCAGTAGACTATGGGCTGGAACCTCTACAAACTGTGATAAACCTTTCCTCCTTTAAATCCTGGGTGTCACTTATTTAGTCCCAATGACAAGAAAGTAACTAAGACAGAGGTAAATGAGTAAATTGTTCCATATCATGTAATATAAGTAATACAACCCTATTTGGAAACACTGTGCACAATTCTTATTGTGTTGTCAATTACTGATGTTGAAAGCCTTTCATTTTGTACCTCTTTTTTTCCCCCCATTAAGTTTATTGGTACATTTTAGGTATAAAATACATTTACATACATCATTAGGATCTTGTACCATTACATGAGTATCTTGGTTCTCATTTTTTTCCCCTTCCCCTGCCCTCCCTTCACGTCCTCCACTCTTCCCTATTTGCAAAGGCTTTGTTTCCATTTTTTTCTTTTTCTCATATTTTTTCTTTTCCCTTCTGTCCTTTCCCCTAATCCCCCCACTTCCCCTGCTCCTTTAGACCTTTTCTTCCTATTACACAATATCAACTATACATTTTTAAAATTAAAATATCAAGACCTAGGAGACATTACCACAGATTTTACAGAATTTAAAAGGATATAGAAAGCATATTTCAAAAATCTGTTTTGAAATAAATTT
>NW_004624770.1:5572764-5603055 GCF_000247695.1 Heterocephalus glaber
ATTATGGGCACAATCTTTGCTGTTAACTGAGAAATTATTTCTGATTTCATTTTTTCCAGATCCTCTTTTGTTGCTAGTTCAGGGAGTCCAGGTGGTTGAGTATCAGATTGTTCCATCTCCTTTCCCTTTGGGGTTGTTGTAGGTGATCTGGAAGTGTGGTTTTGAGGCTTGTTTATGTGTCTTCTCATTTCCACGGGGTGGGGGGTGTGCTTCTGGTGCCTATACGGCTCACCTTCTCTTCCCTAGGATAGTGGAATGGTGGTGGGGGAGCCTCCTCCTGGGCACTGGGATTGGCTCACCTTCTCTACCCTAGGAGTGTGGAATGGTGACAGGGAGCCTCCTCCTGGGCTCTGGGATTGGCTCACCTTCTCTGCCCTAGGAGTGTGGAATATCAGTGGGGGAGCCTCCTCCTGGGCACTGGGATTGGCTCACCTTCTCTGCCCTAGGAGTGTGGAATGTCAGTGGGGGATCCTCCTCCTGGGCGCTCCATTTTGTACCTCTTTTGTAAGAGCGACACTCACCTTTTTTAAAAAGGAGGGATATAAAGGGAATTTGATATTTACATTACTAGAATTTAAGAAAGTATTTTAGAAGAGTTCTGTGGTTAAAGAGAAAGGAGAAAGAATAGAAGGGGGAGAAATAGCATCTAAGATCAGAGACAGTGTCTAAGATCAGCGAAGGTTTTATAATGAATGTGAATCAAATTGAATTTTAAAGTACAAAGTATGAGGTATATAGGAACAAGAAGGAACAGGAAGAAAATGTTCCAGGATCCCCAGAACTCTTGTTGGAAAAGCTTCTATTATGCACTAAACCGTGCACCCCCAACTCATGTTTTAAGAAGCTGTGAGGGCAGAGACAACAGAGATGTGAACACAGAGAAAGGGCCACCTGAGGGAAGGCAGTACCTGCAAGCTCAGGAGATGGGCCTGGGAAAACCAAAGTCACCAACATCTCTCCCAGATCTTGAACTTCCAATCTTCAAACTGAGAAAATGTAGTTCTATTGTTTAAGCCCCGGACTGTGTGTTGTTTTGTTATGAAGTTGTAGGAGACTAACACAGTGCCAGCCAGAGCAGACACCCTGTAGCCAACCACAAGGGCTCTGTCAGGGTTAGCAGTTTGAACCCCACCTGGAAAACAAAGGGAAGATTTGAAGGCTTTGAAGGGAGCGAGTCACAGCATGGGTGGAGAACTTGTTCCTGCAGCAACAAGGGGCTGGGGTGAGGAGCAGGCATCACCTTGGGCAGGAGACCTTCTGGGAGGCTAAGGATGAATGCTATACATCATTTGCTATGGATCTGAACAGAGAAAATGGCGATAGGCGAAAAGAGGAGATGGACGCCAGGGATAATTCTGTGGCTAGTGTGCTGGGTCTGAAGGATTGGCTGGGTATGAGCTGTAAGGAAAATTCAAAGATGACTCCCAGTTTCTGGCCTGGGTAACCAAGTACATGAAGATGGCATTGAATGTGGAGGGGAAACTATGCAATGCTAATTTGGATCTCTATGCTTTAGAGGCTGAGTTGGCAGGTGGAAGAAGAAGCAGCTGAGTGTGCTCCTTGGATGTCCTCTGCTTCATCACAGTGAGGACAGAAGCAAGTGGCATGTGAGAAGGTAGGATAAGGAGGAGATAAGCAGAAAGATACAAGATTAGAAGGTCCAGAGGGACTTTCACTATTGTTTAGTTCCCTGTATCAAGCCTCCCTCTGAATTATGCCCCAGGGTCCTTTTAGAGGCAGCATGAGAAAGTGATTCAGCTTTGCCAGACTTAGCATTGTGACCTCAGAGTATGCCCTTTCTCTCTGCCTCAGTCTCCTTATCTGTAAACAGGGCTGACAATACCATCGCCTTCAAAGAGTTCTGTTGAAGATTAAATACAATTGGACAAGAGTTACATCCAATCTTGCTGCCTCTCACACTCCAAGTGTGACTGTAGGAGGAGACTATTCCTGGTGACAGACTCCCTCTATGCCAGTCATCCCTCTCCTGGGCCCAGTATCAAATGCTCACTCTGGGGATTTTATGACTTGAGGCAGTGAATCCAGGAAGGCTGGAGGCCACCCGCCTCCAGCAGCCAAGGCATGAGTCCTGCCTGCGGCTTCCGGGCTGCCAGGCATTGCGTCTTGCAAGTTGGTGCCCAGCCTCCTCTCAATTTCAGTATTGTCTCTTTTGCTTAGAGATGCTAAGTCACTTTCTATTTCAGCAAGAGTTCTCAGAGACAGAGACCGAGACTCCAAACCTAGGTAGACCAGTCAGGTGACAAGGAGGAGCAAGTTCACTTGAGAGAGGAATAATCTGTAAAGTTACTCATCCTCCATTGTGATATTTTTCCATCAGTGGAAATGTAGGAGCCTCATAAATGTCATTTATCTTCATCCCCAAAAAGTCACTGAGCCAGAGACAGGATGACAATAATCAATGTCATTTTAAATAAAAATTTACAAGACCTTTATGACCAAATAAGTCAAAGATTTTTACAGCACCATTTCTGCCTTAAACTCTAAAATGTAGCCTTGAAATAACCTATATCATTTGAAATTTGTAAATTTTGTCATTTATGTTAATATTTTGCTTCTACCTTAATTCTTATTTCAAAGCACTTTACATACATCAACAACTTTTAAGTCCTTACCGGAGCTAGGAAAAATTCAACATTTCATTTGTTCAAAGTTTGGCACAGGTACATTTCTTAACTTATGATCAAATGCCCTTTTTACCAGAGAGTCGTTTTCATTACTTACTTTTATTAATTCTGTCTGCAAATTACTCCTGATATTTCAGCTTTATTGGAGCCTCATTCACTTATTTTTTTTTCTTATTCCACACTACTTTTTAATCTGTAAATGTGTTTTGGATCTATGATGGTTGCTTGAGATACAGCTATTAATCACAAACACTAATTACTTCCAAGATTTCTAAGAAACCATTCCAGGCTCTCACTGCCATTTGCAGACTAGTGACAGAGCTGGAAAAGTACACAAGGGGCGGTGGCACAATGGGAACAAGCCTATGATGGAATCTGCGGAACCAAAGTAATATGGAAGCACACAGCTGATCCAAAGCCAGGTTAAGGTGAGGACACCAAAGATTTCCTATCAATTTGCACAAACACAAGACAGAGATAATTACCCGTCCCATTTCACAGATGAAGAAAACAAGATTCAGCAATGTCAAGGAGTCTAAAACCAATAATAATAATTCAGTGGTGGAGTCAAGACACCCAGCTCTTACATTTCTCCTTCCACTCTACAATCATATATATCGTCACCAGAATCATTGCTATTACTGGATCATCTTCATCATGACTACAATGGGACATATAAACCATACAACTTCAGTTTACATCAAATAAGACAGAGCAAATGTGATGAAAATTCCAGAAAATGACACAAATATGTTACCTGCTATACCTGTAGAGTGTCACATACCACCCCCCAAAGGTTGTGGGTTTTTGAAGTGACTGAAGCTGACCAAGTTTGCGATGGGCAGGATTCATGGAAGTGGAAAAGACTGAGGAGTGTTTACAGCAGAACCAGGGAATCACACATCAGTGAGAGAACACACAAGGATTGAGAATAGAAAGATCACTAAATAAAGGGATCACAAAGGTGGGAGCTGGCAAGGTGTGGCTGTAGCGGGTCCCCATGGCGGGAATATAGACAGACCAGAGTGTCGCAAGAGATAACAACACTCACATAGGAGGAAAGCACTGAAGGTGACCTGACACCTCTTAGACCCTGTCAATTTCTTCAGATGTGCCCTCTGATCGAAAAGGGGAGTACAGAGATTACATTACAAATGATCACTGAGAAAGAAGCAAGAGAAAGTCTAATGTGAATTATCATAAAGGTCACTGAGGGCATTCCTGTAAAACTTGATAGCTGTAGATCAGTCGTATTGGGGAGAGAGTCATAGATTATGGCCATTTCTGCTGCTTAAAAAATGTTCTGTTTCTAGCATTATTCTAAAAGCATGGTGGGGGGGGGACTACTGTTAAAAGAGGAAGAGAAAAAGGGGGAGGATCCAGAGTAGAGGTGTAAGGGAGGATAATGGTGGAATGGATCTGATCAAAATATCTTCTATGCATATGTGGAAATAAAAAATAATAACAAGTAAAAGTATTTTTAATCACCCAGTTTTTTTGGCCTGCTCTTCCTGCCATACTCCCTTGTGCACAGATTTTCAAACACCTGTCCTTGCAAATGAAAATATCTTTGTTGGTCTCCTAAAAAAATATGAGGATTCTGAGCCTTTCTGTGGTGACTATTTCAGCTGCTAACACCAAAATACTGACTTAGCTCTTAATATGTTGAATTTAAATTTGGAACAATTACTACTAGACTACATTTAGATTATTGTCCATTTTCAAACATTTTGATCCAGCCCAATAGACCCAAAATTCTTTGTTTCCCAGAAATCTGGTTTTCCACTGTGGATGTCTAAGCTACCTTTAAAATGCCTGAACTCCAAACTGTCATATTAGCCGGGTAAGAGATAAGGAGAAAGAAAAGTATCCAGTCATCCAACCACATTTCTGCTCTTTTGTACAAGCTGCAGATGAAATACAGTCACTCAATAAAGTCCTTCTGTTTCTCTTTCCCTCCCTCCCTTTCTCTCTCCTGATTTGCCTGGAGTGGGGAAACCTAAACCCTTTGGAGCCCCGCCAGCAACACCAAAAGAATCTCTTGACTATTTTCCCAGGGAATTCCTGCCTTAAATGTCAGCACAGTACAACACTCCAGCCAAAGCAGAGTCCACCTGGATCAGAATCAAGGCAACTGTGCCCGTTGTACCAAATGGGAAAAGCTGGATCCAACCTTGGAACAAGGAGACAAGGAGAGAAATTGGTTTTTGAAAAGTTCAACATCCATTAGAAAGGTTTTCTCAAGTTCAACTCAGTAAGAGACAGGAGGCTAAATCCAACATTCCTTGCTGTTGTCTCATTGTTGTTTCTATTGTACTTTGTTGGTGGGGAACATATCTGAATTATAACCATAAGGCGATGCCTCTTTAAGAAGGGAGCAAAGCCTCATTAAGCCCTTTGTTGTGGTGGTTTGGGCTGCTGCTCTGTTTATTTGCTGGTTTTTAATGAACATACTGATATCTAAGTGCTCTGGGGGGAATTCATGATGCTAAGATTCATGAAAGGCAAAATAAGATTTATGAGTTAGGATTGACTCTGCCCCACCAGCCTGGAGACACTTCCCGTCTGGTACTGAGGCATTGCTGGCATTTTTAGTGCCTTTGTTTCTCTCTTCAATTTCTGAACACATGAAGAAATGTTAAAAGCTCTGAGGGCAGGGGTGGGAGAAGGAGTCTGAAAATCTCAAAGATATACATCATATACCAAAAGAAAACAGGATGATGGAGTAGATTAAAAACTCAGAAGCAAAATGTGTCGATCAGCTCATTTTTGCCAGGGACTCTCGTTATTTGCATTTAACCTTCTCTCAGCTTCCTTGTGTATTATAGTCCAGTAGCCTCACAAGGCTCTTTCACTAAAAATTCACAAGGTTGCCTGCCATGGATAAGTAATTGTAAATCAACATGTCACTGTCCTATCCCCAAAGAGCATAGTACTATGTAATAAGAAAATTGAGATTTAATTAATAAATTGCTATTCCATTTTAAAATGCATCAGACCCTCTGTTGTGGTTTGGATATGTTATGTCCCCCTGAAGTTTCCTTATGTTAGAGGCTTGGCTGCTGATAGGTTAGGAGGAACCGGCTGGGTCATGAGAATGCTAACTTCATAATGGATTAATCCAGTGATGAGCTCATAATTTTCCTGGTGTTACTGGGAGTTGATGGGAACAGGAGGCGGGGCTTAGTAGAGGGAGAAGGGCATGGGAATACCACCCTGGGGCCCCTATCAGGTGCCTGACCTCTTTCCCTCTCTTCTTCAAGGCTGCCATGAGGTGAGCAGCTTTCCTCTGCCGTAATCTTCCTGTCTCACTTCAAGCCCGCAGGAATGGAATGAGCTAACATGGACAGAAGCTTCTGAAACCATGAGCCAAAATAAGCTTTTTCTTCCTCTGAGTTGTTTTTCACAGGTATTTTGTCACGGCAACAGAAAGCTAACAGCCCCCTTAAACTCACCAGAGGGGAAAAGTACATTGATCCTTACTCTTGTTTGAATCTAAGCCTGGATACAGAAAGTTCAGCTCAGAAGCTATTACTTAATATTCACCAGGGCTCCTCACACCTGGGCTGCCTCCACTGCCAGCCACCACAAGCATGTTACAGCCACTTGTTTCATCATCATACTCTGCATACATCACCACAACCAACCCTTTGGGTAATTTCTGTCCCTAAAGAGGAGAAAAGCCAGGCAAGTCACTGGCTATTGTCTGGAGCTGGTGGTGTTGTGGGAAGATCAGCAACACCATCTCAAGCCTAAAAGGATGATCAGCAATACTTAATAAGAAAAACTACCTCCGGGAGATAAAGAGTTAATCCTCGTTCAGTTTTAAGCCCTTCTGTCCAGAGTACTAATAAGTGTGTGAGTTGATTCAATTAGGGTGGCCCTGCCCTTGATGGGAACAGTGATCGCTTAGGAACAAGACCGTCAACACATTAGCCAGGAGGAGAGAGAGAGAGAGAGAGAGAGAGAGAGAGAGAGAAACTGTGGTAACTAAGTTGTGCTGGCACTTGGTGAAATGGCAACTGAAGCTGCCATGCAGAGAATGCTAATGAACCCAGGGTGACCGCAAAGAGAGGACCTGACAATGTTCCCCACCAACCAGCCACCCAAGGAGCCTGGTCTTTGTGGATTCCTGCTGACCTGGCTCCAAGAAAGCACCGGGACAGTAGAATATGGTTGCTTGGCTTTACACAGCACAGAAGCACTTCAGACTCTGTTTTCTTAGGGTCAAAGCCATTCCGTGTACTGCATCTGCCTAGCAAGCTAAAGTTTTCAAAATTATAAAAAAGATGTTTCACTTTTGTTAAAAATCTCAATCTTGAATCTAAATGGTCAACAGCTTTAAGAATCAATATGACACGTTTTAAGTGTTCTTTATGGATTCACATAGATCTCCCCTGCCCCCTCATCAGAATTTATTCTGACCATCAGAGAACATATTTTAAAAGGGCTGAAACTACTGATGTGTAATAATCAGTGTGCAGCCTTATTCTTAAAATGTAAATCTGGTCATTGTTACCTGACAATGCTTGAAGGAGTACTCAAGTGTCTTTCTGAGGCTCACTCTCAAAGTTTTAATTCCTTGTCCTAAAGAGATCTTGGTACCTTCTCTGAAGCGCACAAATGAGGCCATGGAACATTTAAAAGCATAGTAGGCTTTCTCTTCTCTTTGTATTTCTTTCTTACCATACTTTATTAAAAAAAAAAAACTTATAAAGACCCACCTGAAATGAGGTGGTAAGTGGACAGATAGGGGAGTACATGGGTAGAATAGGTTATAATCACAGCTTTCATTGTTTAGCTGAGTGGTTGGTTCATGGATACTCATTATATTGATTAAAAGTCATTAATTAGCTATTATACAATAAGACAACCATATATACACCATGATAACAGAATATCATAAACCAGGGATTATGATTTATCCAATTCTATACACTAAAGGATTCTTTAAAGAAAAATAATAATAATGAAATGCTGATACAGGGAACTAGTTCTTAGGACCCTTGAAGTTCACTCAACTTCTTAGGCAGGAATATCTTCAGGAGTGCTCAACTTGTGTCACTGCACAGGGACTACATTTAGGAGGGCTGCATCTTCTGGTTAATACCCTGACAAATCATTAATAATTTTTGAGCAAAGAGTTGTCCACTCATTTTTCACTGAGACCAGCAAATAATACAGTAGTCTTGTCCCTAGATTTCCAGATATTAAATTTACCTACAGTTCCCAATAATTTTGTCCCCATTCCCATCTCTATTTTTTTTTAAAAATTGCTGCATCTTACCTAAAAAATTATTAACAATATGGCATTCAGATGAGCACCCTTGAGCAGTCTTATTTCCTAATTTTCCTTATTTTTTATTGTGCAAATCAGTGTTGCCTATCCTATAAATGGAGCTGCAGTTATATATCATGCTTATAATGCTTCTTCTGTAATAAAAAACTTCAAATAGCACTCATTGGTTATTTACCACTCAAAATGAATGTGCTGAAGTCTAGATCACAATTTATCTCAATTGCAGGACAATGCAAATCTGTTTTCTGATAGTTGTCCAATTCCAACTACAACATAAAACAAACAGGACAAATTCTCGGCAATTCCTTGTGGAGGAAGAATTCAAATAAAAATTGGGAGAAATCCTCCACTGCAAAGAAGATTGGCTAAAGAAACATGATGTAAATCAATCCTTGAATTCCTGAAATGCCCTGTGCCTATAGTGATCAGGTACAGAGAAGTTATTTCAAGTTCAAACATAACTTAGCCATTGCCACATGGGGCAGAATCTTTCCACCCTGCACTCCAAAACCCAATCAGACGAGGGGCCGTAATCTGACTCCTAGCACACTGGGAGCAGAGGGGCAGGCAATGAGCGCTGCACTCTGGCCAGGGAAGGCATGAGTGATAGACCCGCAGCGAGGCGGTGGGGGTAAGTCCTTCTTTGCCTTAAGGGAACAATGCACAGGGCCAAAAGATGAGATTTCTTTTATTACAGATCTCTGTGCTTACTCGGGCTGAATGGGGAAGGCAGCTACAGGACAGGCGGGTGGTTCTTTTAAGTCCAGATACTGACCATATTCAGAAGAGAGGCATAGAGAAGTAGGGAAAAAGGGATGCTTTTTAGCAAAATCCTCCGTATGAAGACCTGTGGGAGCGTTCGGAGATGGCTGTATGGAGTTAAGTCTATCTGTGGTAGTTTCCATCCGCAAAATTACTCACCCAGAGACTCAGCTGTCCAGGAGTGGGTGAGACTGGGTGTTCTGCTAGCAAGTAATGTGTCCAGTTCACTATAGCCCGGTCACATCAACAAATCCCCTTTGTTCTGGGGCAAAAGCAGCAGAACAAATTGTGTCAATAATTTCCAGTGAGAGTGAACACATAAGGGAACACTGATGACGGTAACGGGGGCCTGGAGCGACGCTGAGCTGAGCCCTCCCAAGGCCAAAGGTAGGTCCCAGTCACTAAACTTGGGGTTCACAACAACTCAGGCTACTTGCTCTGCCCTGTAAGACCAGATTGGTTGGATTTTTTAAAATCTAAAAACGTGCCTGAAAAGTATACTTTGTTTTGTTTGTTGAGGTGTTTTGCTGTTGCTTTCTCTGCCTGATGCAATGTGAAGCTGAAAGAGCAACTGTGTTTCTTTAAATTAGGTGTCTGGAGAGATAGACAGGTGTGAGGATGGGCACCGAGAGCTCCAGGGACTCCAGAGGTGGAGAGGGATGGAGGGGTGTCCAGGGAGGCTGGTCTTTTCCAGGACTGCCTCCCCAGGCTGCTGAGAAGTAAAGTGAATTTCCTGCCAGCCAGCCTCCTTTGCTTCCTTCTTTGTCTTCCTATTTTTCCCACTAACTTAGGGCCACAGCCGACAGCACCTGTCACAGCACCTTGCACCTTTGGGGCAAGGTGCAGCCCTGGGATGCTGATGACTTCACAGGTGACTCTCCTAGCTCCCGTTTCAGCTTCTGAGTGCTCTGAGTTTCTTCCCCATGGGGACGTTTTTCATGGCTCTCCCTGGGTGCCCTCAATGCCCCGTTCTGAGTGCTGTTTTTGTCTCTTGATAGCCTCTTCCTCTAGTAAGTGTGACCTCCCAGCTGAGGATCTTCATAATTACATGATACACTTAGGTTTCCCTTGGGCCCAGAAGGATGCTTGGGGTACAGCTGGCTGGCCCCCCTCAGCCAGTCCTTCCTTTTTCCTGCCACCCAGCTTGAGCTGAAAAAAAAAATCTCTTAAATTTCTTAAAGTACTTAGCTTTTTCCCTAAACTTTTTACATAGGCCTCTAATTAGATTCTCTGCTAAATATTCCCTATACTCCTCTGTTCTCATGGCTATCCCAGGCAAAGGGCAAGGACAAATGTCTTAGATAATGGGGTAATTGGAGGGTAATTGCCCTCTCAAAGGGGAGTTTGGGATACCATTTCATGCCAGAATGAGCAGTTGGCTTTTTTGTTTGGTTTTGTTGTTCCTGGGGCTTGAACCCAGAACCTTCACATCTGGCTACATCCCAGTATCCCAGTCTTTTGTTTGTTTGTTTGTTTGTTTGCTTGTTTGTTTTGAGACTGGGTTTGAAGTTGCCTGGGCAGGGCATCAACTTGTGACCTTCCTGCCTCAGACTCACAGAGTTGTTGGATTACCAGCATGTGCCCCCATGCCCAGCCAGAAATTGGCATTAAGGTCCTCAAATCCCAGCTCTTCTCAGCTCCAAAGATCCCAAGGAACTAAGAAGAAAGACTGGAAGGGGGAGTGTCTTTCCTCCCAATGGTGCCTCGCTGCCCAGCATCCCAAACTCCACCCCTACACACACACACACACACACACACACACACACACGCACGCACGCACGCACGCACGCGCGTCTCCGAGGGAGGCACTCTCCTCCAGGGCCAAGACCCCACAAGAGAAGGCCACAGGAAGCCTGGAGAGCAAACCACTCCTCTCAGAGAAAGGCTCCCTGCCACGCCCCTCTCCTGTCTAGCTGGCAGAAGGCTACCTCTGCGCTGGTTACTACTTCACCCTCAAGAACACTTGGGGTGAGCTGAGGGGTGGATTCAGGGCTTGAGAGAGGGTCAGACAAGAGGGTCAGCTGTCCTTCCTCCTCCAGCCGTTCAAAAGCATCCCTTACCCCTGCTCCCCGCAACCCCGGGCCTCTCTGTCCATCCGGCAGCTGCCGCGATCCTGGTCCAGCCCGGAACGGCCCCGCCCCGCCCCGCCCTCCAAGGGGCCACTGCAGGCTCCCCTGGGGCCGGGTTGGTCACCGTCCCATGCCGCGCGCCCAGATCTGGGCCCTGCGCTGTGTCCCCGGCCGCCCAGCTCCAGGGCTCCTCCTGCAGGCTGTGCGCTCACTCCTGGCGCGGGGCAGAGGGAGAGAGCGTGTCCCAGCTGAGCCACTGCGGCGCCCCCCAACCAAGGATGCCCCGTGCCAAGCACCGGAAGCTCCCGTCCCCTCCGGGAAATTACCTTCTTAAAAGACAGTGCCGGCTTCCTAGCAGGCCCCTCTAAATCCGCACTCTCTGCTGGGGGTCGGGGTGGGGCCGCAAATCTATTTTCAGAGCTTGCCAATTTGAAGGGGCAAAGTACAGAGCTCAAAAAGACTTGCCTGCTTTACTGCTTTATTTTCAAAATGTAAATGGCATCTGAAAAGCACAAACTTTAAAAGTTGCTCTAAGGGAATTAACCACAAGATAAATACGATAGAGACATTTTCCTTCCTAGGGACAGTTGGAGTCGTTGTTCAATGAAACTGAAAGATCTTTGTATATTAAAACAAAGGAGACTAAAACAACAGCCTCTTGACTACTAATTAAGGTTTTGTAGAGCGTTCTTTCTTGGTTTCCATATATTTGACAGCTCCTGCCTCACAGTCCCAGCAAAACTGAAGGGCTGGCCCCTTGCCCCTAACTCCATAAACCCTTGCAATTTTGAGGCTGATTTGGTGGCGTCTGATGCAGACTTGCTTTTCTTTTCAGCAAGTGTGGACCCTTGTGTACCAGAGAGAACATCATGGTGGCTTTCAAAGGCGTCTGGACTCAAGCATTCTGGAAGGCAGTCACCGCAGAATTTCTGGCTATGCTTATCTTTGTCCTGCTCAGCCTGGGGTCCACCATCAACTGGGGTGGAATGGAAAAGCCCCTACCTGTCGACATGGTTCTCATCTCTCTCTGCTTTGGACTCAGCATTGCCACCATGGTGCAGTGCTTTGGCCACATCAGTGGAGGCCACATCAACCCTGCTGTGACAGTGGCCATGGTGTGCACCCGGAAGATCAGCATGGCCAAGTCTGTCTTCTACATTGTGGCCCAGTGCCTGGGGGCCATCATAGGAGCCGGGATTCTCTACTTGGTCACACCTCCCAGTGTGGTGGGGGGCCTGGGAGTCACCACGGTAGTCTCTGACACTCCTTCTCAGACTAGCACTCACTCCAGGGTGCCTGCAGACTGCTAAATGACATCCTGGTGGCCTTGAGATAGTGTTAAAATTGCTATTTTATGCCCAGGGATTTTTTTTATGTTTCTTGATAGAGTGGAAACTGATTCTAGCAATATCAAAAATATTCATAGGAAATCATTGTTTGCTCATGGGAAACTTGAAAAATAACTAAGTCTAGGTGGCACCAAAATGGTGTTGGGTTTTTTCTGTCCTTCCCATTGGAGTAAATGTGCTATGTATTTATCATAAACCATCTGTTTTATAATTATTTGCTCATGAACAGAAAAACAGTTGTGTTTCTTTTCATACTCACCAAATTTAAAAAGATTTGCATAAAGGGTCACACTTAAAAAACCAAATTGACATTGGATCCTAGTTCTTGACTGATTAGGAATATCATTAGCTGAGTTCCAGAATTTATTTAAACACACACATGCACACACACACACACACACACACACATCACAGTTTAAATTTTAATTGAGATACATAGTAATTTAAACCTAATTAATGGATTTAATCATTGCCTAATAAAATTATAACTCCTTCAAAAAAAGTTTTATAAATGCAGCAGTGGCACATTTAGCTTCCTTTCTAGAAAATGAAATTCAGCATAAAGTCCTGCTTGGTCATTATAAAAGTAATTATCTGTGAAGGTCCAAAATGAGTATAAATTTATTCCTTCTAGGGGAAAAAGGACTGGAGGTTTCAACTAAGGATGGTGTAGAAGATTCAAATCAACCACTACTTTCCATACAGATAAAATACACCTTCCATAATGACAGGTTGTCACAGACATGTGATTCAGATGGGGTATTTTTCTCTCTTCAGGTTCATGGAAATCTTACTGCTGGTCATGGTCTCCTGGTGGAGCTGATAATCACATTTCAGTTGGTGTTTACTATTTTTGCCAGCTGTGATTCCAAGCGGACTGATGTCACTGGTTCAATAGCTTTAGCAATTGGATTTTCGGTTGCAATTGGACATTTATTTGCAGTAAGTTTCCAAGTCCATTTAAATAATTGATCCATCTCATTTACCCTCACCCTAGAGCTGCCCTGAAGAGGCTGCGTTTTACAGCTATAGCTCTTTAGTGTCCAGACATGTCCATTCACTTTAGGTAGTCATTTTACTAACTATATGATGTGAATGTTGCTATGGCTCCTAGCACCTTGAGGTTCCTCTAACTGATGTGACAAATAATGGCAAATGGCAATGAACAACATGTGTTAGAAGCTGTCTTTCGGCAGTGTCTGAAGTTTTCTTCTTTTTTTTTCTGTAGATCAATTACACTGGCGCCAGCATGAATCCTGCCAGATCCTTTGGACCTGCTGTTATCATGGGAAACTGGGAAAACCACTGGGTAACCATCATGTTGATAGCTCCTTTTGTCTTATAGTTGAAGACAGTTATCCATGAGGCTTTTTTTCCCCATTATTTTGCTCACTAGTTTCCGTTGCATCCCCCCAACCTTGATTCTTACTTTATTATATCTTTCATAAAGACAAGGGAAAATCTACCTCAGATCTGCTCCAAAACTTCTCATCTTGTACCTGTTCTGGGCCTTCAGTAATAGTTTTTTGTTGTCATTTGTTTTTTTTAGCACTAGTCTGGGCTCATATCTGACAGACTACAGCAGAATACTTGATACATGGAGGTTGCCTATGTGGGACAAATTAAGGTCAGGGTGATATAGTGAATACAGTGTTTAAATAATTGAAAGAAAAGCCTTCTCAACAATAACAGAAAGTAAAATTGTAAAAATAAATAAATAAATAAAAATAAAGAATAAAGAAAGTCTTAAAAGTACAGTCTGTAGCAAAAAAAATTTTTTTTTGGTTACAAAAGCATAACCCAATTAATAGTGTGTGAGTTGGAAGCATTTGAACTGCAGATGGTACAGAATAAATGGTGCAAATGTTTATGCTATCATCACCATCACTGTGGCTGGGAAAATAAATGCCTACTAGAAAAGGCACATTTTTCAGTCTCATGAATGTGGTGGCAGTGCTTCCAGAGAGTGGTGATATCCATTTTTAACTATCACAATCCATTTTATTTCCATTGCTTCTTACAGCAAAATAAATAAATAAACAAACAAACAAACAAACAAATAAATAAATAAATTCTTCCAATGAGGCATGAAGCAGTTGCGAAGGCCACTCACACATTAACTTACAATAACCAATAAAAATATAAGCCAGCTTCAAGCGGTGCTTTTATGTTATAATGTTATTGCATGACTTTTTAAAATTTATAAATAGAACAGAATATATTATCTGTGTTTTGATCTTATGCATATGATAGTTACTGACCAAGTCCCACCCACTCAATTTATGTTTCAAAAGATGTGCCACATTAACAGAAATGGAAATTTTTAATGGGTAGCATATGTATATGGTATCAGCTTATTAAATTCAAACTATTTAGTAACTAATAACTTTTAATTTGATTTATGAGGACTTGAAAATGTGGACAAAGTATAATCTGACAAAATTGAAATGGTAGGAAAATTCTTGCCTTTTGACTACATCAAAGATTTCCCCATTATTTTCTAAAAATTTAATCTCCTAGAAATAAATGTTCATTGTATAGCAATGATTGTATGGTATTTAAAATTAAAGCATGCTTGTAGATATATAGACATACTAGAAATATCATCAAATTATTGTGATTTTTGTGTAGTGTAATAACAGTTTAGTTTTCTTTATACTTCTATGTATTTTCTGCGTTTTTAGCAATAAAAATTTCTTACCCTTATAAATTTTTAAAGTTACCTTAAAATATACATGACACTGTTTTGGAATAGCAACTTAGCACTGCGATTGTTTATTTTTGAGAATACACACCTCTCTGTCTCCTTCGTAGGTCTATTGGAGAAGGCTAGTAATTATTTAACAATCTCTCTTTTTCCTTCTGGGATTTAGAGCCTGTGGAATGTACCAATTTAATGAGATCTTTCCAAAAGAGCAGAAAGCAGACATTTAGAGGAAGGCTCTCGTTTCTCTTTGGAAAGTCATAGGAAAGACAAACCCTCCTATGGGTTCATTCATGTTGAAGATAAAAAGCTTGGTTCTTTCAGCCACTCTTCGAACAGTTTCCCTGTTAAGGATATGTGCGTTCAACTCTGGCTTAAAATTCAAATTTTCTTTAGATTTTACAATAAGTATGTTTAGTGTGATTTGTTTCCAGAGAGTATTTGAAGCATGAACTTTCATCACAGTTTTTCTTTCAAACGGGAGAAGTGTAGTATAGTGGGAAACAGTATAATGGCTCAAAAGAGAGGATTGAAGTCAGATCTGAAACCCTACCTTGACCATTTGCTAAACCTGCAGTCTTAAGAGAGCTTCTTACCCTCCCTCTCAGAGTGTCAGTTTTCTCATCCATAAAATACAGATAATAGTAATGTCTGTCTCAAAGGTTGCTGCTGGAACCAACTGAGCTAATATAAGAACAGAGCTAGCTCAGGGAGGCCTCGATAAACAAGGTTTCTGTTGCGCAAATCAATGTGTTGAATAAGCATCTAATACTCCACAGTATATGTGTGCTCTAAACTGAATGTTGCAGTTTAATCAAACTCAAAACTTAGTTTATTCTAGGCACATAAATGACATGATTAAAACTTTCATTTATAGAAATCCTTTGGAATTTCCATCAGTTGAAACTTTATAGATGATAACCATCATTCATAAATTCAATATGGTTTTTTCACCAAGTCACCACTTAGAGGAAAATTCTTTGCAACAAGAGAAATAAACAAAATACAGATTTTTAAGTAGAGTAAAACCACCAAATTTTAAAGAGACAAAGCATGAAACAAAAAACAATAATTTATAGCCATCTTAGTTGCATACATCTTTAAATTTTCTAAGAACCATAAAGTGGAGCCTGCTATCATAAGTTAGGAATTATGAAGTGCCTTACAAGTGTTATTTCATTTCATCTTCACACTCTGTAAGGTATGTTTAATTATAATCCCCACTTCACAGATGAAGAAACTAAGGTACAGGAAATTGAGTGACTAATATATTATCATGTGAAACTAATAAGAAGAGCCCCAAATGATAAACTCTACTGTGAGCCTGATTATGCAGAAAACCAAAGTAAGATGGCAATATTGAGTAAGTAAATAAATGCTCTTCACAAATTCTTTTTCATCTTAGTGTAAGAATTCTTAATGATGGCTTAATTTATAGTACCATCAAAGAGGAGCTATCTTTGTGTTAAGAATTACCAGAAAATTGAAAAATGTCATCAATGAAAGGAGAAAAGAGAAGAAACAATTCTTTCTTATTTCTTGTTCAAATGTATTTTAATAATAATTTATGGGTCTGTGTGTGGATTTGGTATATTCTTTTTTTTTTTTTTTGGATTTGGTATATCATGTCATTTCCTGTCCACCTTGTTTTTCATGCATGACACAATTGTTCTTTTTTTATTTAATTTTATCTGTACATTTTAGGTATACAATATAATGACATTCATCATTGGAAATTTGCACCTTTGCATGATCTCTCTCAGTTCTTTTTTTTTCCATTCCCCTGCCCTCCCCTCAGGAGTTGTTCAGCGAAACAGCTTTCCTTAACATTCTTTCTGCTTCCATCTTTCCCCCAGATATACTGGGTTGGACCAATAATAGGAGCTGTCCTCGCTGGTGGGCTTTATGAGTATGTCTTCTGCCCAGATGCTGAACTCAAACGTCGGCTTAAGGAAGCCTTCAGCAAAGCTGCCCAACAAACAAAAGGGAGTTACATGGAGGTGGAGGACAACAGGAGTCAGGTGGAAACCGAGGACTTGATTCTGAAACCTGGCGTGGTACACGTGATTGACATCGACCGAGGCGAGGAGAAGAAGGGGAAAGACCCATCCGGAGAGGTATTGTCTTCCGTATGACTAGAAGATAGCACTGAAAGCAGACAAGATTCCTTAGAACTGTCCTCAGATTTCCTCTCACCGATTAAGGAAACAGATTTGCTATAAGTTAGACACATGCAGATTTTTCATTTCTCATCATATTACCCAGTCTAAACAATAAATATTTCATTATATACCAACGAGGAAAGGAAGAAACCTATTATAAATTTCAAGTCTAAAAAAGAAATCTTGTTAAAGTATCCTCAAAGCAAATATATATGTAGTTATATCTAGTTGCCTTTTGTTAATAACCAATTTAAAATGTGTGTCAAGATTTGATGTAGTCTTGTCCTACAGAACATAGAGACGTACCTATCAGTTTATGCCTCCGCTGAGAAAATTGGTATCATCGATAATATTGTCATTTGAATATTTGTTCCATTAAGTCAAGTTTAGCCACAGCCAAAATGCAGTATGTCACAGGGTCATGCACATTCAAAAGAAGAAATATAATAAGTTCTTTCATAACCAATCCCATATTTATAAAGTACCTCTGCAAAAGAATATGAGCAATGGTCATCGTTCATCAATTGTTTCCATTTTTATTGCAAATACCCAACTTTCAACCCAGTTCCAATTCATTATGATCCTTCTTCCTCCTCAATACACAAGATAATATGGGCTAAAGCCCAGACAATTGGAAATAATATTTAGAAATCCTCTCCATTTATTAGTCCCACCTCTTAAAACATCTAAATCATTAGAGTCACCTATTGAGATTCAGGACAAGCAGATGGGAAATCTTATAGTGAGTTGGAAAAAAAGTTACCATCATATAAAAACCACAAGAAAAAAAAAGGAAATTGGTATTCTAGCTCAAATGGCTGATCTGTTTTCAGTGCATATCCTCAAATTCATCACACAGGGTTAACAATCTAAGCTTTTAACCACTTAACCACTATGCTTATTTGTTTAATTTATTGGCAAAACTGGGGAGTTTGTGTGCTTGTAACTTTAGTTAGCTGTATTGAGACATTAGCTGAGACTTACTTTTTACAACATGAACTTAGCAACTTGGTTCGTGTCTTATTGTTGATCATTAAGCTCTGCTCACTCTGGAAGGTACAAACTGGTTCTGCCCAGTCCCAACCTCTGCTGCTCTCTCGCTTCTTGTGGCATTTGTTGATCTTCACCATAAATGTAATGATATTTGAACGACTTAAAATGTGTGGTAGGCAAAGCAGGACATGGTTGAGGAATAAAAGGGAGAGGACATCCACTTTTTTCAAACCTTTCACTTGTAGAGATATTGTATACAACCCAACCTGATTGTAAAGTATTTTGTTACTGACTAGTGTATTTGTTAAGGTAATTTGTTTTCTCTGCACTGGTTTGCCTTTTGTCAGTAGAATGTTCTCTGAAACCCCAGTTTCTATCACCCTAACTGTGGAGTCTAGCCTTTATCTTAGACAAAGAGCTGCAAATGCCAATTTTGCTGGACAAAAGCTAGTCAGAAAAAGTGACGCCCCATCACGGCAAGGAGTAGCATGTAAATAGCTGCTAATCAAAGGCTTTCTTCTCCCCATCACAGTTCCAACTGTGTGTCACTTTTTAGTGGTAATGGCAGTTGTGTGTCTGTAGCAGCACGATAATGGACCACTATTAAACCTGATTCTCTTCGGTGCTAAGAAAAGAGCACTGTGTGAGGTTCTTGGAGTCACCACACCAGTGTCACACCTCCAGGTCTCACTGGTGTATTCACATTTCTTATGGCAGGTGCCTAAAGCCAGGCCCCTACCTCAGAGCCCTGACCACAGCACCACTTCGAAAGTGATGTGGGTCACTTCCTGATTTGTGGCACCTGTAGAAACTAGGGGACGAATCTGCAAGGGTGGTTTGTTCCCTTTATTTCAAATATTTGCACAATATACCACTAAAAGCTTAAGATCCAGGGATGGTTCAGTTGGAAAAGTAACATCAACCATCAGCCAACATGTCAGTTCAAATCTAAATTTAGTTAAAAAGCAAGAATTCAACACATTTCTGAATATGCTTATAAAGTACAGGCTTACAAACATTTTTATTCTGTTATGTCATTTACTTCATATGCACTCACTTTTACACTCATTTCCAATTATAGCACTCAATAAATTAGAGGAGTTATTTTTAAAGTGAATGATATTCCTATGGTTTGTTTTTCAGCACCTAGCAGAGTGCTGGGCACATAGTAGGCATTCCAAGCAAGTTTGTTAGTAAAAACATAGAACTCTCATTTGGGATTTTAAAAATACAAATAATTTTCTAATTCTTAGTTTGTTCAACATTTAATAAAAAGCATATTTTGAGTATTATTAAAGGGAGGCATTACAAATGTGAAAACTACAAAATGTATTTTTGCATTGGACTGTGTTTAGGGGCATGAAGTGAATAGAAGCTTCAGCACTCTTTTTCCTCCATATGAGACAACATATTTTGTATTTCACTCAAGGCTTTGCCAGTGAAAAGTAATGAAATTGTACCTTTCTAATGACATCTATGCAGCAGGGGTCTACTGCCTTGTGGATGGCAGCAAATTATCCAAGTGTATTAGGAGACCAGGGCTTTTTTCTTTAATCCCTTCTTATTAATGAAGTGCATAGTGCTGCTCCCAGGAGATGGCAGCTGACAGATACACAAAGAAGAGATCAGAGAGGAAAAACCAGGAAGGCATAAATGAATTATACCCAGCCATGGAACAATGCCAACTGGCTCTTCCTGTAGGAAGAGTACACAAACACCCCAAAATTACATGGTGGCCCCTACTCTGAAAATGCACATAGTTAGTCAAAATGGTACAGGAGGGAAAGAGCCATTTTTTTGAGTTTCTGGAGTTTCATTCCAACAAAAAATTCTTAGGACCCAGATTCTGAATGTATGTTTCCATCGTTGAAAATAACATATTCTTTCAGGAGTCCTCACTTTTTTACACTGGAAAAAAGTATTTTCTGGAACCGAAACAGTTGGCCAATCTCGGGTGCTTCCACTTTGTTTCTGCCATTTGACCCTGTTCTAAGTTCCTATGTTTTCTATCATCTTCCTATCACAGCTCATAGGCCCTAGCTCAAGCTGCTGCTCGGTGTTGGCTGCTGCACAAGGAGATCAGAAATGTTTGGAAAGCAGATATGACAGAAGAGAGGTCTGTGATAGATTAAAGGCCAGACTCCAAACAGAGTATTCGCCTAGGCCATAATCCAGGCCACTCTTGTTTAAACTCGATAGTGACAGGGAAATTCCAAAATAGAGGAGCAAATTCAAATGCTAAATTTAATCCTGAAAAGGCTGTTTGTTGCAGCACATTGACTCTATCCCGCACTTACTAGCAGGTGACAGAGAAATTGCTTTTGTGACAACTGAAGATGACAATCTGATGAATAGACAACCTTATCAAAAAAATGTATAAAAGCCAATATAAATCCTGACTATCAGCATCATACAATGAATTCAGAACACTTTATACCTGGAAGTACGTGTCTTCCCTAGAGTGGTTATAGCATGAGAATCACTAAGAAAACAGGGTTACTACCTGGACACTATAATGGAACAAAAATCACTGCCTTTGCCTCAAATTTTGTGAGTTCACACTTGTGTTTTAATGCTTTACAAATCACCCCAAAACAACACTAACTTTTGAAACCTATGATTCTATGAAATAAATGAAAGACACTTAATTCAAGGATCAAAAACTGTGGCCACTCACTTTTGCAAATGACTATCAATGGCCCATGAAATACATATCCAATAAATGGTACACAGCATGAGCAATGAACACTGAACTGAAGAGCAGTTATAATGTTACTCATTAGTATTGAAAATCAAAGGGCAAACACACACACCTACTTGTGTAACCCACTGGAATATATTTCCAGCTTCTCTTCAGGATTAATTAAATAAACATGCAATTTGTGAAAATATACACACAATTATTTATCATTTTTATGATCCAAATCATAATAAAATTGTAATTCATGATAAACCAGGGAGAATAAGCTGAACATATGGTTATATTCACAATTATTTATTAACTGAAGTGTTATTTCAACATTAGAGTTAATGTTAAAGAGATTTAAACTGTAATGTCTAATATTTGGAATAATCTATTAAAGTATTAGCACTGTGGTTGATTTCTATGAATTATGTTGCATCTCATACAACTAAGCTTGTACAAATAAACTTCTAAGTGTTTTAAAAGTAAGCATTGTGTTTGATTATGTTCCAAAATTCATTTACAGTTTTTGCAGATTAGACCTTATGAGCTTCCTTTAGAATGAACAAGAGGTTTAGGTTTTTGAATATAATCAGCACCAAATGAAATGATGATGGAATCCATGAAACCAAAAGTATTTTGAAAGCCTGCAAAGTATACACTGTGGTGGGCTTATATAGACAGTGAAAATTATATTTTCCCAGGCTTGTTTCAGAATGTCCACATCCGTGCAAAATAGGCCATGGGATATCACCTGTCATTATTGTGAGTCTGAAAGTGAAGACTCAAACAACTGCGACTGGTATTGCTAAATAGATGAGCCATCCTCGGGGCATTTGGCAGATTCTGCCTACCCAGATGGATAATGTAGGCTCAGTGAGTACTGGCTCACCCCCTGGATTCTTGTTGGAGGGTCTTCTCAATTTTGAGATGTTATAGACTCTCAGTGGAGGACTGAGGACAATCATATATGTAGTATGAGACTCATCCCAGTAGTCGTGAATGGTGCCTTAGGAGCCAGGTGGATATACACCTCTCACAGCATTTGTCACATTGTAGCGAAGTCATGTGTGTGGCTACCTGTCTCTTCTGCTAGATTTTAAACCATTTACAGGTTAAAACTGTGTATTACATATTCTATGCCTTTACCCATCCCCACCACAACTCTTAGGCACTGAAAAGAGGCTTGACATCCTACTTAATAAGCACTTTCTGTATGGACAGAAAAGTTAATTAGTGTCTTACAATCATTAAGAAATGCTTCAAAGCATTACTCTTCAATCTAGTTGCTTTTGGCTGCAGAGCTGTCTGCTAAATGTTTGAATTCTTATAGTTCCAGGTAAGAGCCTGAAATTATCTCAGACACTAAAGAAAAAGACAAATGCACACAAAGAATGAAACACTAATTGGATTTCTAAAATTTATACCTAAAGTGTAAACAACAAGACCTGTTTTCACTACTATATTTATACAATGACCAGATGTTACAGGAAATTTGGCTCAACGAGTATCTCAGCAAGAAAATTATTTTAACAAGCATGGAAAGCTAAAGATATAAATGTCAGCCTGCTTTTAGATAATTATCCCACTGGAAAATGTCCAAAACAACATGTCACCTGAATTAATTTTTACTATTTTTTTTCAGTTTTTCCATTTCTTCATTACTTGGATTTAAGGAGACATTGAAAACCTTAAAAAGCTGAGTTGAATTCTTCTATCTCCACATGTTCAAAACTCCCTAAGTAACTGTGACATTAATGTTTATAATCTTTTTGTACAACCCAGTGATAGCACAAAGTGAGTACCCAATAACTGTAAAATGAATAGATAGATAAATGGACTGTATGAATGAATGATAAAAGAAGCACTCCAATCTTCAGGTATTAGGGTCATCGGTAAACAAAGGGAAGCCATAGCCTGGACTCCTTCTTCCCTTTCAAGGTTCATTTTCCACAGAAGAGATAGAGATTTATGAGAATATTACCCTCAGATAAGAAGGGAAGACAAAAATGGAATAATTACAATAATTATCAATTATGAGCACATACGTATGGGGCTCTAGAATTTAGTCTTCAAGGCTTATTATGAGGCAAGTGTTACTATTGCCCACATCTCCAATGGTGAGGAAACCAAGCACTAAGAGGAATAAGTAAACGCTGGAGATTTTGTTCAGTGGTAACATTGCCTATGTGTCCAAGATCCTGGGTTTGATCCCCAGTACCACCAAAAACATCACAGTGATTAAGAGGAATAAGTAAATTTCCCAAGATGTCACATCTAGTAGTACAGCAAAATCTGGAACCCACATCTCAATTAATTTCAATCTTGACATAATTTTCCATCAGCTGAATTTCCCTTCAATGACATATGTATCTCCAGGCTAGGGGAACTCAGTGTACCACACCACATGGCTATAAGTTAAGTACTGCAGACCTGGAGTAAATATTACAGACCTGGAGTAAATATTATGGACCTTAACTAAGGTCTCAAAATAGAATAGGGTTGACAACTACAGTGGATGTACTGGATACTTCAGATAATTTGGGAAATTTTTGGTTTAATTTTTCTTTGGAAAATATTTTCAAGACTGCTATGAATATTGCACTTGATGCAGCAAGTACTAAAGTTGAGGACTCATTGCAAAGTTACCATTAAAGTCTTCTATATTCAACCATAGTAACAATAGCTTTCATTGTTGAGCACTTACTCTGCACTGGTTATATGCTCTATACAGAATGCTTTTTTCTCTCCAAAACCTTATGAAGTAGGTATTGCAGTTATCCCTGTTTTACAGGCTAGGAAACCAAAGTCTAAGGAAAGTGAGTACCTTATTAAAAGTCACAGTGCAGGGCCTGGGATTTAGCTCAGTGGCATTGTGCCTGCCTGGCAATCACAAAGTCCTGAGTTCGATTCCCAGTACCCCCCTCTAAATCTAAAGCCTTAAAATCACAATGCTGCTGTGGATAGAGGTGGGATTTGCACCCGGGCAGTCTGTCCACAGGTCTCTGCTCTTAGCCCTTGCTCTATACAGCCTTTTGGCTATGGTGTTTTAGTTCCAACTTTCATTATCTGCCTTTTGCAAGCCTTTGATTTTTCATATCCAGTGGAGATTGCAATGCATTGGAACTTCTCTGTTGTTCCCGACCCAATCTCTTACTATCATTTTGACCACCTCTGAAGGAGGATTTAAACATTCAAGGGCAAATGCAGCAAAGATAAATCAGCTAAGCTTCCAAAGTGCTTCTGAAAGGGACTTTGAATGGCCAAGAAAATTTTCTTCAGTGAGCAGGAAGACAGAAACCTATGCCTTCCATTGTTTCAAACAAAACTAACTCTTTATCTAGTCTGACAGTTTCTTTTTGCCCTTTGTTGAGGCTTAAACCTTCATCCCAATTTTGTCAGCATATATTTTAATCCTTATTTACCTATTAGTCACCCAATCCACATATACTTGAGTGCCTATTTTGTTCAAGGATCAATAGAAATTTTTAATAATTAAATATCTTTATCAGATATACACTCAATAAATTATTACTAAGGGAGTCAGTAAGTAGGACTTAGCAATAATCTGAACTACCATACGGTCACCTACCCTACACCAACCTATAGAGTTAAAAGGTTGCTTTTCAAAAAATGAAAAATAAAGGTATTTTTAAATGGACTACATTGTATTATTGTCACACTGGCAATAGCTTTGAGAAATAATTGGATATAATGATCATTGCTAATATTTTTTCCTCAACAAGAGGGGAAAGATTTGTGTGTAGAAAATAAGATTTAATAGGGCCCGGGATTTAGCTCAGTGGCACTGAGCCTGCCTCGCAAGCACAAAGTCCTGAGTTTTATCCCTGGTATGGAAAATAAGATTTAATATACCTATTTCCACCTTGTTTCCAAAATACTGAATTGTAATTTAAGTCCCCAAATATTCTGACTCCAGACTAGCAGAAGACAAAAAGTACATAAGTAAAAACAAACCAACAAAAAGTAAATCTTGTTAAGCACATTACCAAGGACTGCAGACATTTACTTGTTTAAATTTTGGGCTTTTAGAGGAAAAAGAACGACAAAGGAATGAAGATGAAGGGAGACACTAGAAAGAGTCCCCCAGCTCTCCCGCCTGCCTCTCTATGCAGCAATCACTGAAACAGCAGCTGTCCCTGCACAGTTTAGAAAAGTCCTGTGCCAAGATCGCATGTTGTCCTCCCGGATTGTAATTAGAGGGCCCCAGAGAGAATTGGACTATGCATCCTCTTTGACAAACCTAAGCCCTTATCTCAATTGAACTGTCAAAATGTCAGGCTAAAGGGAAATAGATCCTTCCGGTAGAGTGAAAAGACTCACTGAATCTCGATTTCCAGCAAGGAATGCAGAATGAAAGCAAGATCTCCCATTTCTCTCAAGAAAGCTAGTCTCTAAAATTTCTCCTTAAAAAAAAAACAACTTGTGAACCTAAATCTCAGCTTGTGGTTCCTGGAAACGCTTCATCATATTAAGCTGCTCCAAGATTTCAATGTCAAAACTTATCACAAAGGACTTGAATTTTATCTCATTGTTCCAAAAGCTGACATTATGGAAACAGTTGGACTGAGGATCGAGACAAGAGCAGCCGAGATTTCTCCAGTGACCTGCAATAAGGAAGAGTTGAGGAATACCGATATAGATTATTCAGCCCTGTGGTGTTGGTTCATTGTGGTTAAATCATTCATATTCTTTGAACTCTAATAAAAAATTCTCATCAAACAATGATGACATTTTCATCTCATCAAAATTTAATCACAAGAGTATTGTAATTCTGATTTTCTTCACCTCAGTTCAAATTGAAAGTAATTGTCAGACATCGTTTTAATTCTAACCATTCCATCCATTCTTACACATTCTCCCTCACATTATCATGGCCCTTTTTGTTCTCTAAAAGGCATGTCATTTTTGCCTATTATTCAAGCAGTTTTAAAATAATTTTGTCACCTACTTACAAATAGTACACTTATGGCTCATTTTAAAACACATCTGAGATAACAATACAAGAGAAAGATTCTTCTTGAAACACAGAGAGGAGTAGTAATAAGTTATGACTACTGAATTGTTTGATGTTGAGAATCCATTTAATTGCCTGAATTCTTGATTGTTTCAAAAAATTTAGCAACCCTCAGCATAATTGGCTTAAAATGCATTAAAGCAGAGAGGGAAATACATGCTTGTTTAATTTTCTTCAGTTGGCATTTGGAATAAATTTTGCTGTTAGTCCTGAAGATCTGAGCTGAGTTGAGGCAGAGTCCATTGGCTTCTTCCTGAAGATGGCAGGTGAGTCTTAATCACTACTTCTGAGGAAGTATGGAAAGCCAGCATGTAGTCAGCTTTTCATAGCTGTGACAAAACCCGGAAAAGGTTTTAGAGGTTTCAGTCCATGGTAACCTGATTCCATTGCTCTGGGCCTCTGTCAAGCCAGAAGCATTATGGTAGAAAGGTGCAGAAAGGTAGAAAGGTGTGCCAGAGAAAAGCTACTCACCTCCCAGAGACTAAGAAGGAGAGAGAGAGAGAGAGAGGAAACCTGGGGGCAATATATATTCCTCAGGGCTGTACCCTCCGTGACTTTTCTCCAACTAGGCTTTACCTCTTAGAATTTCTGCCACCTCCCAACAGTGACATCAGCTAAAAACCAAGTTTTCAACACGTGAACTTATGAGAGACATTTAAGATCCAAACCGTAACAGCCAGCCACAAAATTCAAGAGAACAAATTGGGGTAATATATATGTTGTATTTTTCTAATTTTCTACAGGTGAAATAAAGTAATATGCATAAAGACATCGAAGAGGTCTGAGGTAAATATGTAGGTTAGAGAGGGATATGGAGTATATCCGGGTCCTTTTAAATGGTAATTGTCATGTTTATGTCTATATCAAAAGCAAAAGGTCCAACCAAAGCAGGGGTTTTAAATTCAAATGCTTCTGGGATGTGTGAGCAAGAAATAGAAGTCAAGAAGGCTGTGGAAAGACTGGGACAAAGTTGGCAGATTCAGTTGAGCACATTTTTGCCAGGTAAGTTCTCCAGTATGACCTGCTCTGATTTTTCAGACAAACTTGAAATTCAAAGTTGTATACGATAAATAGGACACACGTGTAAATACGAATAGTTTCTCTAGTGTGAGAAACTGAAAGTGTAAATAAGGATTAAAATGAATAATTGATAATTTGAAATATTAAAAGTTCCAAAGGTGTAGGGGTGGTGGGAGGGGAAGGGGAAAGGAAAGAAGGGAAAGGAAAAATTATGAGCAAAGGAAAAAAGGGAAACAAAATCTATGTAAATAGGGAAGGATGGAGGGGGTGAAGGGTGCACAGGTAATGGGAAAAAAAATAAGAACCAAGATACATCATGTACAGGTACAAGCACCCAATGATAGATGTAAACATATTGTATACCTAAAATCTACCAATAAAAGAATTTTTTTTAAAAAGTTGTATATGAAATCTCCAATTCCCTTCTCTTCAATCACTTGCCAAATCTACAATCACTGAAGTTCTTATCACTTCCACCCCTACTTTTCCACCGTGGTTCAGGCCAGTGCAATAGATCATTGTACAGTACTGGCCTCCAAACTCAGGGAGTCAAGGAGAGGTGACTTATGCTTTCCAGGAGATAACTAGTAACCTGGAGACATTGTGGTCATTACAACTAGAGATGATCTTCTGTAATCTAGTGGGTAGATGTCAGGGATACTTCTCAATATGCTTCAGAGCAAAGGGCAGTCCTCCCCTGCCAGAGAAAGTATTCCCTGGTGAGGGTAAAGAATTCCTAATGGTGAGGGTAAGAAACACTGCAGCTGGTCAACCTGCCTTCAGTCTTGCTTCCCTCCAGTCGATCTCCACACTATTACCAAAGTATCTTTTTTAAGAACTCATATTTGTAAAGTAAAATATTACAAGACACCCTGTATTCTCCTGCAACAAGATTTTTGTTTGTTTGTTCGTTTGTTTTGCTTCAGAGAGGGATGAGTCCTCAGCCTGAGTCAGTCTTTCTCAGCCTTGTCCCTTGGCAACCTCTGGGGATTTTCTGCAGGATCCCTGCAGACTGGCAAATCTGCAAATGCTCAAGTTCATTACATAAAGTAACATACTATTTTCATGTAAGCCACTCATATCCTTTCCTATAATTTAAATCATCTTTAATACCAAATATAATGTAAATACTCTGAACATAGTTATTCCATATTTTTAGGTAAGAAGGACACATACAAAAGTTGTACATATTCAGTAGAGATGCAATTTTTGAAAATATTCTCAGCCCATATTTGGTTGACCCTACAAATGTGAAACCCATGGATGCAGAAGGCCGACTTTCATTCCATTGCTCTCCACAGCAATTGCTTTAGAAAAAGACCTGAGAATGATTCATTACCTGACATTTGAGAAAATCTTCCCTATTTTTAAAGGGGCTTGTGAAAGATTTATCACAAAGATGGCTATAATAATTCATACCGCTCTAGTTTGTGTATAACTTTGAAATGCTGTACAACCCTGCTGTTTTTCCCATTGTGGGTGGAAATTTATATGTAACCTCTCACACTTGAAATGGCCAAGTGCTTTGACTAATAGGATGGGACCAAGATGGTGCTGTGGGACTTTTGAGTCTAGGCCTGAAGAAGTCTTAATAGTTTCAATATAGTTTTCCTTGGAAAACTGCTATGTATAGAAGCCCAATCCAGGTGTTTCAGTTCCTGCCCATGCCACGGTGAGGTCCCGGGAGTGTCTTGGAGCCCCGCCTTCATCTGGTGCTCCTCTCCAAGGGTCAGCCAAGCAGTGTGAAGCTCCTCTGCTGCATTCTGGTTCCTGCCCACAGCACGGTGAGGTCCCGGGAGTGGCTTGGAGCCCCACCTTCATCCAGGGCTCGCCGGCACCTGCCAGGCCCAATTCCACCCCACCCTCACCCCCACCTTCTGGCTCTTCTGCTACCTGGTCCCACACTACGGAGCCACAGGGGATTATACTTCAAATAGTTAAATGTGATAGATTAATAACTACCACAAATTGTCATTTTCTAAGCTGTGCTTGATGCTATGGTATTGCTGATTGTAACATTTGGCCTAACATATTGTGATTGATCTAATCAGGATTCCTTCCTGGGACAAGGAAAATAAAATAGCCTCAGAGTCATTAGAGCCTCAAAACCTAAACACAAGCCATATCTGGAAGACAGCTCTGAAAAGCAATCATTCCACAAGGGTTTTAAACACAAGCAACAAAGATACGTGCATTAAGCAATTTTGAAATATCAACCCAGGAATTAAACCAAGGACAGTAGCAAAAACAAAAATGAGAAGACATTTAATCAAGGCACAAATGCAGGCTTCCACACCACAGAAAGGAAATTCTGGGAGAAATGAGGTGGAAAAGTCAGGGAATCAACCACCTGGAAACCCTGAACTGATAGCACAGGAAGTAACAAAACAGATACATGAGGCTCTAGAAAAATTCAAAGCAGAAATAATCTCCCAGATAAATAGAGATGGTGAGTAGAGTGAAAGACATGATTAGAGGCTCTAGAGCAGAAACAGATAAGAAAATAGATGAGATCAGCAACACTCTGGAGGCCATGAATGCCCAGCACAAGAAAGAAATGGAAACCATGATCATCCAACATAAGAAAGAAGTGGAATCCATGAAACAGATTCAAACAGATATTCAGGAGATTAAAAACTCCATTGAAAGCATGCAGAGCAGACTAAGAGAATCTGAAGACAATATATCAGATATAGAAGACAGGACCACAGTTAAGGACCATGAAAACAAAGATTTCTTAAAGATAGTAAGGGACCATGGGAAATCAATCCAACAGCTGCTAGATGATGCAAAGAAGAATAATATAAGACTGATAGGAATCCACAGAAAAACAGGAGAAAGTACAATTGACATAAAAAAAAATTGTTCACAGAGGTAATAGTAGAAAACTTCCAGGACAGAGGTGGAGAATTGGACACACAGATAACTGAGGCATATAGAACTCCATCTAGCCATGATCAAAAAAATCTACACCTAGACATATAATAGTCAAGAGCCCAGAAACCCAACAGAAGAACAAAATTCTACAGGCAGTTAGGGAAAAGAAACAAATCACCTACAAAGGAAAGCCCATCAGAATCAGGGCAGATTTCTCAACACAAATCCTCAAATCAAGGAGAGCCTGGAGTGAAGTATTTCAAGCCCTAAAAGAAAATAACTTCCAACTTAGACTATTGTATCCTGCAAAATTATCTTTCAAGATCGATGGGGAAATTAGATACTTTCACAACAAAGAACACCAAACCAGCACTCCAAACAATTTTATGCAATATCCTAGAAAAAGACAATGAAGGTCACAACTCCCATGAGGGCCAACAGAGAGAAGACACCATGCAAGGTAAGGCACTAAAGGAAAGGGGGAAAAATAAGAAAAGAGCCAACAACAATAAAACATCATAGGAAGAATGAGTCAATACCTCTCAATTATAACTATCAATGTTAATGGCCTCAATTCACCAATCAAAAGAAATAGACTGGCAGAATGGATTAAGAAGCAAAACCCAGCAATATGCTGTATACAAGAAACACATCTAACTCAAAAGGAAATTCATAGACTGAAAGTAAAAG
>NW_004624770.1:5614222-5627681 GCF_000247695.1 Heterocephalus glaber
TGTTCCATCTCCTTTCCCTTTGGGGTTGCTGTAGGTGCTCTGGAAGTCTGTTTTTGAGGCTTGCTTACATGTCTTCTCATTTCCATGGGGTGGAGGGGGGGTGTGCTTCTGGTGCCCATGCAGCTCACCTTCTCTGCCCTAGGATCATGGGATGGTGGCAGGGGAGATTCCTTCCGGGTGCCGGGCTTGCTTTTAAATTTTAACTCTATGGGATTCCTATTCTCAGGAATTCTTACCTCCAGTTCTCATGACAACCTGAAGGAGGTGCACTGGTTCTCTAGGCTCCCATCAGCCCTGGCCTGCGGGCTCACTGCATGCTTTGCTGTGGTTGCAGCTTTCCCTTTCTCTGGGGAGAAACACACTTCCTCTGTTCTGACAAACTCGAGGCCCACAGCTGACAAGATCCCTAGGTAACATCAAAGCAACTCATTATGCTTTCTGACACCCTCAAGAAAGAGTTAGAGGCCAAGGTGACCCCCACACCCAAGCCACAGCCAGCTCTCCAAGTGATCATATTGACAGCTTGTCGTGAAGCTTGTGGTGTCACTTCCCACTCTACTACTTAGGATAAAAATTACACCACTTCCTGCAAGTGGATCCTTTTTCTGCCCTACCAACTTGTACAGTCTTCATACAAATAAAAGGGGCAAAAGGAGCGGAAGTCATCCTGGTATATTCATAAATTCTATGTCAGGGAGAACTTGCTTCACATCACCTTTGATTTTCCTTGCCTAGTCTGTCAATGTTTTAGTCAAAACAAAGGCAGAAACCGTTCGTTTTGAAAACTCTTGTTCACTTACTTCATTCTCCATCAGCTATTTGTAAAACTTGTTGAGGATAAGAAGTCAAGGAGTAGCTGCAAAATACATTACATATGGCTAGAAGTCTGGATAGACCCATTGATTGACTGATTAACCAATGACTGAAAGAGTAAACTGCTCATTACTGGTTTTCTGCAATGAGTTATTACACAACAAATGGTTATTTCTTTCCCCTTACCCAATAGAAGTATGACTTTTAGCTTCTTTTTGAACTTGAAAAATTAAACAAAAAAGAACAGAAATATTGTCTTCAGGCAAACTACCAATAAAAGTCTTAAAATCTCTTTTTCAAAAAATCTTTAATATGGAATCTATAGCCTTCTGTTTCTTGTGGTCCAGGTGTTGCCCTAAATAAGAAGTCAAATAAAGCATCCAGCTGAGATGTCCCAACATCATAATTCTCTGAAAACACAATAATTGTGCCTCATTTCTAAGAAGTTTAAAGTAGATTAACATGAAATTAAATGGGGCAGGGCTCTTTGTACTGTTCAAGCCAAGTGCACCAAGAAAACTTATATTTTTTCCCATTCTAAAATTCTATGATCCTGTATATGAATAATAGAAAATTATTTGCACTTCTCACATAGTCCTAGCAATAATTTTGTAGTTTCTAGTTATAAGCATTTGAAGCATATTTTATTGGAATTTTCTCACTGAATCCTTTCACAATAATACTAAATTTGCTTTTATATATTCAAAAAGGAGTGACGCAGTCTATAAAGGGTTATAAGGAAGATTTGGGTTAACACAAAATTTACTGAAATAAAATCACCTCAAGTGTGTTTTGTTTCCAATCCTTCAGCATAGACTTCATGAATTTATCATGTGTTCCTCACCTGCTTCCTAGAAGGATTTGAGGTGGATTTCAGTGCTTTAAAGAGGTATCTAGGTACATGGAGAAAGACAAGAAATAACAAAAGACATAGAAAGAATAATGATTGCATATATGAGTTAGAAATGAGATAGCTGCTGCACTTAGAAGTTTAGGGCTAGGAATATGGCTCAGCAATAGGGCACTTGCCTAGTATACCTGAGATCTTAGGTTTGATCTCCCGTACCACCAAAAGAAGTCAAAAAACTTAAATTTAGCTCTCAAATGTCTGTGATAGTCTCTGTTAAATCTGCTACACTGTAAAACAAACATCAGCTTTCCAATACTAAATTTCAGGAATAATTTATCCCATGAGTCCTTATAGCTAATATATATTGAGGGTGCCTTTGTGTCAGGCACTCTTCTACTTTCTTTATATGTATCAACAGTTGACTCTTCAATACTGGTATTACAAAATGGATTGTCATCCCTCCCCTTCAGGTTGAAAAAGAAAGGCACAGAGAGAATCAGTGCCCATGGTCACAGTCTAATGGAAATAGCTGTAACCTAACCCAAGCAGTCAATTTCCAAAGCCTCTGTTTCTGATTGCATCACTGTCATAAAGACTTAATCAGAAGTTCTCCATTTCTTGAATCACCACTCATTCAAAGTCAGGGGATGTGTGCTTTTCAATTCACCCTCAAACCCTTATGCTACTAAGAAGGAATCATTGAGACAACTGATCCTCAAACCCATGGCCCTGGTAAGCTTCTCCTAGTGCAGAAACCCAGCCTGTCCGGCCTTGAGTGAAGACACAGATGGGAGAGGAAAGGTTGCCACTGGCACAGGAAGCTTCGGGTCAGAAGGGTCCACCAGAAAGCTGCCAGCCAGGTCTGTCTCCCACGAGGTTTGTTAACCAACAAAAGATCATCTTGTGGAGTTTAATTTTGAAAACAATGGCCCCCAATGTTTACATCTGGGGGAAATCTTATTTTTAAAATTTAGATCTCTAAGTTCTTAAACACAGGACGGTGAGACCACCCTGGACCACCACGCTCACTGGTAGCCCCTTAGTGGTGCGAAGTAGTTTGTGCTCCCTTTGGATGAGGTGCCTCTGAACATGTCACTGTCCCTACTCCAGCCCACCTCTTCCACCAGGTCCTCCTGTCTTGTGTACGCCTATCCCAGGTTGTTAAACTGCATTCCCATGAGTGGAAGGTCATGAGGCAGATCTTTGGGCAACGAGTGGAAGCCAGATCTGGTGACACCAAAGAAGTAAATTAGCTTTAGGTTTTGTCTTTTATCCCCTTTACAAAAGGAAACTTGGTTTCCAGGTACTACAAATATATTTCAATACAGACTGAAAGCAAGTGGAGAAAGTTGAATTCCTTTCAGGGCTTGCTGCCTTAAAGGAGATAAGAAGAAGAGATTTTTTAATATGCCAAGAGAAGAAACAGGAAGACAGAAAGAAATTGAGGGAGAATATGGAGGTAGCAGACAGTTGGAGAAAGGCTGTTTCCTATGATGTGGCCCTCCTGCCACCTGAAAAATCCTCCAAGTCTCTTGCAAAATAAGAAGGAAGGAGTAAATGAGAGAGGGAGGAAAGATGGATGGAAGGAAGAAAGGAAGGATGGAGGGAGGGAGAGAGGGAGGGAGGAAGGAGAAAATAAAACAACAGCAACAGTTGAGTGTGCCTTGTCATCATACAAACTTATCCACGTATGTTCTGGAAGGATTGCAGTGAGTTGATGGGAAAAAATTTTTTTTCACTTTAGGAGGAAAAATAAATATCTTGATGTAGGATAATTGCACCACTAGTAATCTCTTGGGAATTACGTTCTAATTTTTTTTTTAATCTTTTCAACTGTTTTAAGACAATTCTCCCCAGAGGCCAGGTGTTTAGGATCAGGATATGACTAACCGATGGTCAAAATTAAGTTGATGACAATAAGCAACAATAATAGTCAGAAGAAATAACTGTGATGATAGTAATAATCCTGGAGGTGCCATTACAGCAAGGTGTTTCCATGGAAACTGTGAAAATGAAAGGGGGTAAAAGATGTAGGAAATCGTTCACAATAGAATGCTGGGTCCCTAGAACTTCTGAGAATGTGCTCATACATTGTATCCTAACGAAGACTCAGATAAACAGCGATTTTTAAATTTTTTTTCATTAAGTTTACTGGTACATTTTAGGTATAAAATACAGTTACATTCATCATTGGGATCTTGTACCTTTACATGATGTATCTTGGTTATCACCCACAGCAGAGTTCAGGGTACAGTGGCTTGCCAAAGTTGGAAAAGCTGTGCTGGGTGATGGGCTGGGGTATTTGCCTTTAGGCGCTGCCTCAGAGAAATGGCTGCCTGACATCTTTTGTAGGCCAGCTGCACAGTGGGAAACTCACACAATGAAATGAAAACATGACCAGCATGGTCGTTTTTTCCCATCTTTATAGTTGGCCCAAGCAGTTCAAGTTCAATAATGGCACACATCGTTCTTTAAGGCACAATGGAGAAACTTTCTGAGTCCCAGGATTGAAATGTGAACAGATATAAAAATCTCTCCAGTGACTTCTCAAGATTGTAAAGGAAATGGTGCAGAAAGAGGTCAGAAAATCCATCTGGATTGCTTCAGAGCTTGGCAATCATATCTTTGGGGTGGGTTTTTTTTTTTTGAAACATTTGTCACGATGTTCTGCAATTATATGTGAAATCGTTCCCTGTGTTAATCTGCAGCCTGGCAAACACTTGTGAAGAAAATTCTTCTCGATGCCCAAGAGACTTAGCCTGTCTGAAAGTGGACTGGAGGCCATTATGAAATCAAGCTCTGGAGAAGCTGAGCCATAGACAGTGCACCAGCACCTGTCAGCTGTAGTGTCACCTCCAAAGTGCTCAGAGAACAACCTCACCAAGTACAGCAGCTTCTCAGAGCATCTCTCACCATAAGCACCCAGAGACTGGCATCTAGGGTGGAGGGGAGCAGGCAGCTAGGCTGATACTTTATATTAGTATGGGCTAGTGATGGAGAACCTTTTAGAGACCAAGGGCCCAGACTCCAGCTCAAAACCCACTTATTCATCGAAAAGTCCCAGCACTGCCCCTCTGTGTGCCGGTATCTGATGCACAGCTGTTGGGGCCATGATGTTGGGGCGACTTGGCCTCCAGAGCGGGCTCCACATGCCTGCTGTGGCACGCATGCCATGGGTTCACCACCACTGGCGTAGACCCTTCTCTGGTCTCCTTCATCCTTCTCCACATGTGAGACAATAGCTACTAATTTTTCTTCTTTTCCTGAATAAATACATTGTGATGATAGTGATCTCTATTCAGCAGCATGCAAGCTGATCATAATAATGCAGTAATTTCATTTAGAGTGTCCATCCTGTCGTGTTGCTCTCCTTCCCAGGAAATTAAAAGGTTAGAGGGAATATTGTCCACTTACATTGATCTAATTCAAATCAAACAACAACAAATGATTCTTCATATGATACTCTGACAGAGCCATAAATTTCTCCTAGGTATAACCAGTTTGGAGAACCAGATAGAACTATTTTTAAATCTCCTCCCTACTATTTACCAGGTGTGAGAACTGTATCTTTCTAAACCTCATTTTTCTTCTTCTTAGAACAAAGATGATGAAATTATTCAAACAATTGGGAGGATAAAAGGAAAGTATGTATGTGCCCTGGCCTATCCATTAAGTGTTCAGTGCTTACATTATAGGTGACAGAGAGATACCTGGTGACTTTTGCTATTGGAAGTCATTATAAGACATCAGTTCACCCTAATAGAAGGAAAAGGGCAACAAAACCATGCTACAGTTCTGTGCTGAAATTTCCTTTCCTAACAAAGAAGAGTAGCTTCCCTGAGAGCCAGAGCACAGGTTCCAAAGGTTTTCAGATGGAGGCAGGAGGTTGCATGCCCAGAGGGACAGCCAGTGTGAAGGATAAGGTCTTCTTCCTTTCCTGAAATAAGTCTTGGAAATCTCCAAAAGGATAACATCACTCCAAGAGTTTTCCCAAAAGAAGTTCACAAAACCTCTAAGGACAAGAAGCCAATGTCATTTGATGCGGCCCAAGGCATCTGACTCTAAAAGCAAGGAATAGCCATCACCCCTTCCGGGAAGTATTTATGCACCACAGATCTGGCTCCAGGTAGCTTCTGAGTCTTACACATTTCCACATCCACTGAGTACCTTCCTAATGCTAATTTAGAATTCTGCAAACAGTGTAGAACAAAGGCCTCGGCCCTCTTCATCTCTAAAGCTTCCATTTTCCTCCTTATTCGACCAAGTTGCAGAAGGAATCCCTAAAGCAGCATAAAACACACATTCAGTTACCAAAGTTTTCAGTACCCAAATCACTTTGGTTCTACTAAAGCAATCATTCAAAGGACCTCTGCAAGCTGGTATCCCAAACAAACAGACTAGCATAAAGCAAGAGTAAATGATTTGAATTCTAAGAGGTTTTCCCCTGAAATAAGCTTTGTAGTAAAGATTGTGATGGCAAGAAAAGATAAAAGAGACCAGAGTTGCAGATGGAGTTCAGAATGACTTAAAATCAAATATAATCATGAAATGTTAGGAGTGAGACCAGATGAGCACATAGTGAAATCTCAGCCCTCCACTTTTATTTTGATTTCTATTTCATATACTCAGAAGGCTGATGTCAAGGGGTGGGTGAGCCCCGAGGTCCCTGGGGAAGGTTCAGAGGGCTCCTGGTCAAGGTTGGCCCTATCATTAGGCAGGACAGGCAGTAGCCTAGAGCTGCAAAATATTAGAAGCAATGAAAACACGTAGTGACTGGAGATTCTGTGACTGACTGCCGGATTGCAGGCATCAACATTTTTCAGTCCTGGAGCAATAAAAGTCTTCATCTCCACCTTCAATTCAATCAGGGACATACAGTATTGATTGCCAACATTAAATTACACTGAGGGCTTTTTTACTGTTGTTGTTGAATACAGATATTTCCCATTGTTTATAATACATATCTCTTTTGGGAAAAAAAGAAAAGAAAAAACTTGAAGGAGCTATATAATTTGAGATACTAAGCACTCAAATGTGTTTTAATAAGCAGACTTCATTGATCTATACATTTCTATTGCCTGAATGAAGACTCACTGAATTCCAAAGACAAGACCAGATTGTAAAGGATTTTAAACTAGGCATGGTGATGCAGGCAGCACTTGGGAGTCTGGGGCAGGAGGATCATGAGTTCCAGGTCAGACTGGGCTACCTAGTGAGATCCTCTCTCCATAATAAAATAAGAATAGTAAATCAGAACTTTAAAATACTTACGTGTGTGCACAAGTGTGTGTGTGTGTGTGTGTGTGTTACTGTGGACTGAACCCAGGGTCTTGCAAATGCTAGGCAAATGCTCTACCCCTAAGCTATACCCCTTCCATCCTATTCTATCCTATCCTATCCCATCCTATCCGAGTCAGGATCTCACTAAGTTACCTAGGCTCGTCTCAAACTTGCAATTCTCCTGCCTCAGTCCCTCAAATACCTGGGATTATACATGTGTGCCACTATACCCAACTTTAAGAGCTGTCTTTATGTAGTTAAAATAAAATAAAATATAGACGAGCTCCTCAATGACCTGCAAGGACCTACATACTTGTTGAAAACAATTCAAATACCCTCTCTTAACCACCCTCTCTGTAACTAGGCAAGATTAACCAGGACTGTCCCAGCCTTCTGTAAAGCATGCTATTTAGTGCCCATAGAGCGCCAAATTCTCACAACTAGTAAGCAGGCTACTCACAAGCACATCCATACAATCATGCTTGGTCCTTGCACCTTGTGCTTGGCACAAGTGGGCAGCCCTGTCCCTCAATCCAGTGATGTCATTTGTCCTTGTTACTGCAATTATGTAATTTAATTAAATATTCTTTTTTTTCTCCCCCAGTACCGGGGATCAAACTCAGGACCTTGCACCTGCAAGGCAGGCACAATCCTCCAGTAAATCCTCTGCCCTATAATTAAATATTGTTAAAAACAACATGAATATAAAACCAAAAGATCCACTACCTCTATGAAAACCATGTCAGATGCACTGGAAAGAGGCTGTAAAGACAAGCCACATTTTAAAATGTTGTCACATTAAGTGATCCAGACCTTGTGAAAAGGTTGAGGAGGAAAACTATTAGAAAAAGTGAGAAAGGACCAGGGATTTAGCTCAGTGGTGCTGCAGCCTGCCTCACACAAGGGCCCGAGTTTGATCCCCAGTACCCCCCTCCCCAAATAAAAAGAATGAGAAAAATACTGGTCTCAGATTCCTCTGTCAGTTTCTAAAGTTTCCCTTCCCTAAAGAAACTGAAGCTGATGGTCGTTAATGATGCTGCGTGACTGTCACTTGTGTGTGAGCCAATGAAGAATGTGAATCACAGTTCACATTCAAAGGCAAGGTCCTGATCTCCTTCACAAGGCTAATGAATGAGAGTATAGTTATGGGTTTCAAATTTAAATAAAATCTATAAGATTGATATAAACTATTATGATTCTCTGACTTTTCATTGAAAAAGGGGCCAAGGGTTTTATTTTTGTCAAAGGGAAGTAATTGTATCCCCTAAGAAGATGGCATCTTGGAGTTATATTGAGATAATTCCCCCTTTCTTTTCTTGCCAACAGTATCCTCACTCTGAAAGACACAGAAAAACTGTGTGTGCCCTTCCTGGTGATTTTCCCATCGGCTGACATTAGCATTTGTTTCTAGGTCAGATGGCGTACACATCCCTATGAAGAGTGACGGTTTTTGTGCCTCCCCCAAAAGATACAACAAAAATACAATGGAATATGGTCTTTTAATCTTGGAGCCATGAAGGAAATGTTGAGAGATGGGAGCAAAACTGCTCCCAGAGGAGTCTTCACCACATGAGAAGCAGTAGAGCATATGGCTCCGCACATGGGAGGCTTCCTCTCAGAGGACAATCAAGGCAAGTTGCAGACAGGACCAGCAAGGCTGATGACTCCTTTGGTGGAATCTCTACTTAGACCCTGGGAAATAAAATATGACATGTTTCATCCTCTATCTTCATTCCAAGAAGCTGCTTCTATACAAAAGATCAGTCACCATTGGGACAGTGGTTGTGAAGTTGTGTACGTGTCACAGTGAAAAGGGCACAGGCACACACAGACTTATATCCACGAAGCCAGCCCCAGCAGGTTACCTTTAATGATGAAAGAACATAACAGAGCAACATCTTGTCACTTTACGGTTAAAGTGACTAGAACAGGTCAACTTCCTATGATCCGATCAGTGTACTCATTATAGGAGAAGTTGGTTTGTTTACTGTAACACACACTTGCTATGGTCCGGATATGGTCTAAGGATGTTGGAATCATAGTCCTCAGTGGGTGGAGTTGGGAGACCTTGGACTTTTAAGAGGCAGAGCCCGGTAAAAGATCCCTGGGGATGCTGCCTTCAGAAACAGTGGGTGCAGTTCTCACAGGTTCATGGTCATTTCTCTTTCACCACCGAGTTACTGCAAAAGAGCAAGCCTGACCTTCCAATCCCTCTCTGGCTACTTTCAGTTAGATATGAAAGGAATAAGTTCAAGAGGCTCATTGTATAATGTTGCATTAGAGTTACTAATAATGTATTATAGTCTTAAGAATTGCTAAGAGTAAATTTTAAGTGTTCACATCACACAAAAAATTATTATGTGAGATGGTATATATGTTAATTGGCTTGAGTTAGCCATTCCACAATACACATATATTTAAAAACTCATACTCTCCATAATAAATATGTACATATACAATTGATCAATTAAAAAAAATAAATGCTTTGAAAGAAAATGTAGTATATGTAGGAATATGTAATGGAGAACAAATTCTTTAATCAAGTCATTATTTGGAAACAGAGTATTTGAGAATATATTTATAAGAAATTCTTATTGTTTTTCAATTTTCTGTAAGAAGGAAAATTCTGTAATAAATATCAATAATTGAGTAGAATAGCAGGATTCTGTGTTGTATTTATCACAGAGACAGCAACTTTTTTTTCATAAACTAACCCTGACAATGTCTACATCATCAAATACCAATTTAGAATTAATTAACTTTCTCTACATGCAGGATTTCACTTATTCAATCAAACAATTTTTGAAGGCTTACCTGCTACCTTCCAGCAGCTCTGGCATGTGAGAATTCTTTATGAAATAGAAAGAGCTATTCAAATATCAGTGGCTGTTTTTTAGGCTGACAGCCACTTCTCAGTCAGCTGCCTCCTCACAGCAAATGCTAACTACTCTTGAGAAAGAAAAAACATCTCAAAAGTTTCACAGAGGTGAAAGCAAATTTCCAGCCACTTCCACCTTTTGTGAAAGAATCTTATAATATTCTCATTGTACCCACACTGAAGGCAGCAGAAGCCAAGTGGTCTTCTGAATGTTGGTTGGCAGCACCACCTAATGGCCACTGAACAGAACCTGTCTTCTCCACCTTGAGAACATGGACATCACATTTTAAAGGTAGGTTTTTAGATACAGGCAGAACAGGCATGCACCCCATCATTGCCCTCAAGTTTAAAAGGACACCTTTCCCGGACCACCTCCTTAAATGCTGGCAGAAGAGGGACTGGCCAATGTCAGATTTATTAGAATTAATGGTACCCAGTGAGACTACCCAAAGCTAATAGACCCACAGTGTCCTAATTAGTAAGACAGCACCTTGTATTCTGTTAAAGGTGCGTCTTTTCATTCTTGTTACAGCCAAGGAAAAAAAAAAATAAGAGCATCTTAGTATAAACCTTTCTATAACTTAGCAGCTCTCTGAAAAAGAACCTTAGGCAAAACTTAGGCTGAGAATCTCTTTCCAAAGATTAACTTCAAAGAACGTGACTAGGGATGATGCCCGCTCCTTCCTGTTGTTAAACATGGATCTAGGAGAAATGCTTTCTTCAACGCGTTCCAACCCCACTGTGATTTCTCCTCACTCAGAAATGGTAAAGGAGCCCGGTGTGCCAGAAAGTACAAAGAGGTGTTGTTTATGCAATTAATCCATAAAAACTTCTGATTTCATTACTTCTGTTATTTTTCTGAGGAACAAAAAAGAATGACCAAATCAGATAAACAAATCTAACTTTGCCCCTCCTTCGTCATCTCACTGTTCTTTTAGATTTCTTTTTACAATTTTTATCAGTACATAATGATTTCATTCATCGTGGGGAGCTGGAACAAGTACATCGATTCTCCTACATCCTGTTCCCCTCCTCAGCCTCCCCACTAGCTCCATCTCTTGGATCTCTCAGCACTGCTGAGCTGGTCCTTTTCTCCAAGGCTTTCTATTCCTTAATTTTTACTCCTTCACAGAATTCCGTATTGCTCTTATCTATTTCTCAATCATACTTTCATTGGGATCCTGGTTTTCTGGAACCCAATTCCCTACCTACACAGCCTCCCTTCCAGTTCTGGGGGCTTGGTTTGGTTTGGTTTGGTGGTACTGAAGCTTGAACCCAGAGGTGCTCAACTACTGTGCTACATCCCCAGACCCTTTTTTATTTTTTGTTTTGGGACAGAGTTTCATTAAGATGCCCAGACTGGACTTCAATTTTCAATCCTCCTGCCTCAACCTCAGGAACTGCTGGGATTACAGCTATGCACCACCACGCCCAGCTCCCAGATTTTAATATCACATTATTCCAGCCAGGCATTTTGCTTTTGATCCCCATTTTGAACACTGAACATTATGGGGAAGGAAGAGTCAGAAAACAGAATAGATTGGACCTGCAACATGTCATCTACTTCCGCCTCACCTCAGTCCACTGAGTAATCCTGTTTATCATCTCTACTGACTTCTCATGAGTTTCCCTTTCTCCTTTCAATTCCTTTTCATCCTTCTCCAGTCCCCCCAAACCACAGCCAGATTATCTTGGCACTTACTTCACTGGGATGATAGATGACTTCAATTTGAGCCCCCTCAATTATTCCTCCTTAAGTCTCAAATTTGCCTGCTTCAGCATTGTTTCCCCCCATACCCACATTCAACAAGAAATGTCCTTCACGGTTAGCACTTTCCCTTCTCAGGTACTTAGTTTAAGAATCATTGGCTCTCTTCACATCTTCCATCTCTTCCTAGAACCTTACTTCCTTGGTTAAAAATACAACTCTTCCCTTGAACCTTTTTGGTCATCAAGACAAAACCTCATCTTGCTCTTCTACTTTGTTAAACTTTAGAAAGACTAGTTATAACTCACTTCCAGTCACCATATCCTTCCATTTCTTTAACTCTCCATCAACTACTGGGGGATTTCTGCCAGTATCTGATGGCACTGGGGCTCTCTGAAGCACCAGTTTACTCCTAATTATCACAGCCAAAGATCTATCGTTGGGGCTCTCATCTCTTGCTTCTCTTCGGTACCCCACCCTGGCACCACCTTCTTCATGAAACCTCTTCCTGCATTGTCCTTCAGGACCACATGCCCACCTTGCTCTTTTTCTTCACCCCCAATCATTTCTCACCATCCCTTCTTCCTTTGCCTGGGCATTATTTCCAAGGTACCCAGGTGCCCGGCATGTGGGATTCATAAGGGAACAAGGCCAAAAAAATCTGTCTCCATGAAACTAACATTCTAGGGGGAGTTAGAGAAGAGCTATTAATCAGGCAAATCATTTAGCATGCTACAAAGTGAAGCAAATATGATTATTATTGCCATTATAAACAAGGAAATGGATGCCTAAAGAGAGCAAATAATTTGCACATATACTTATCTTTCTGAGACTCCTCCAACCCAGCTTTTTGACTGGAGTCTAAATTCATCCACTCTGCTACACAGCAGTACCAATGCCGAGCCAAGGACCTTAGAAAAGGAACTCTCCAATAGAAAATGATTCTCAACAGCAGACCTGACTTTACTCCTCAGCTTTTCCTTTCCCTAGTACCTACCCCTATTTAGGACCCTGACACCACCATGCATAGCTCCCATGATAGGTCACTCTCCACAAAAAACTTCAGCCCAAGAAAGAAAAAGATATCTAAAGTTGACTTTGTTTTTCTTTACTTACCTTACAAACACAAGATGGAATTTTGAAAAACATCAACAGCTGAGGAAAAATCAAGCTTGAAAGAAAATATAAAAGTTATGCAAAAAAGAGCTGCAAGTACAGCTAATCTTAGGAACCACCTGCTTGTGACTTATACTTAAGTGACTCACCCAACTTGCCCATTCCACTCACTCCCCTACTTTTGGGAGATGTGTGTGTAATCTCCACGCCTCTGTGTGCATTGCCCACTTCTAGGCCGAGGAGCACGGCAGCCCAGCAATGGATGCCCCATGATCTGATCCTTACAGACACAGTTATTAATGCCCCTCTTCCGCAGAACATTTCTGTCTTGTTATGTCTCCATCCCTTTGCCCTAACCCTTTTAAACTAAGGGTATTACTAAAGTCTACCAATTACACTCCTATGATACACTAGGCCCTGTACCTGGTAGAGAGTGAACATTTAGTCAATATTGGTGGAATGAATAAACAAATAAATAAATGCTTTGCTCAAGCTCAGCCGGTCCCAGCACCCGGAAGGAAGCTCCCCTGCTGCCATCCCAAGCTCCTAGGGCACAGAAGGTGAGCCATGTGGGTGCCAGAAGCACCCCCATCCCCCCGTGGAAATGAGAAGACACATAAACAAGCCTCAAAAACACACTTCCAGATCACCTACAGCAACCCCAAAGGGAAACGAGATGGAACACTCTGATACTCAAACACCTGGACTCTCTGAACTGGCAACAAAAGAGAATCTGGGAAAAATGAAATCAGAAATAATTACTCAGATAACAGCAAAGATTTTGCTCATGGTGCAAGACATGATTAATAAATCT
>NW_004624770.1:5630486-5721319 GCF_000247695.1 Heterocephalus glaber
AGAGACTCATGTAATGGTACAGGATCCCAATGATGAATGTAACTGTATTTTATACCTAAAATGTACCAATAAAGTTAATGGGGAAAAAATAAATAAATAAGTAAATAAATAAATGCTTTGCTGTGTGCTGAAGCTATACAGGCAAAATAGATCTATCCCAACCGTCAAGGAATGAGCTCACTTGCTGGATATGCACACATCCAAAATTTAACATATTCAAAAATGCGTTCTTCATCTTATTTCAAAAGAAAACATTCATCTCCTTCCTGACCTCATTTAACCTCAGAGTTCTTCATACCTCCCCCCCGCTTGGGCTCCCTCATCTCCCAAGTCCCTGGCCTCCTTTTCTTTCTCACTGCCACTCTCCTAGGTTATGACCTTATTGCTCTCCTCTGTAGGGCTGCAGAAGCTCCCTGATTGGACATTCCAGCTCCAATCTGCCCCACTCCACCCCGTTCACCCATGCCACCTTTCTACTCACTTCCTCCAGAATCATTTCTGTTTCTTAGATCGACTCCCTTTTCCAAAAACAGTGTCTGGTTTCCCACCTTTTCCACTCTGGCAGGCATGACCACCCATGATGAAATCCCAGCTACCATCTTCAGTCTTCCCTGAACCACACTCCCGTGTTTCACCTGGTCTCCACACACCCTCACTCATGCTCAGTGCAGTGTCCTGTCACTCGGATGTGCTGAGGCTCATTCCTCCTTCTGGGATGCCCTCCCCTCATCTGTGCCTGTTGCAAGTCGACACCTCCTCCAAGGCATAACTCAAGCCCCTTCTATCACCAGCTCTCTCTCTTCCTGGTTGGGAGTATCTTTTCCCTGCTTTGTTCTCTTCATAAAATCCATTCATACTTTTGCTATAAAATGTTTCACAGTCTTCCCTGTGGGATTTGGAGCTGTGGGAAATCTTTGACTCTATCAAACTCATCCATGTAATCCCCATAGTGCTCAGCCCAGTCACAGCCCAACTGGCTTGGTAATTAAATATTTTGTCTATAACTAAAATGAGAATAGAATAGTACTAATGAGAAACAACTGGGGTTTAAACATGGATTTCAAAAGAAGAGAAAGAAAACAATAACTTTGCTTTGCATGAACAGAAATTAGTACCCTAGTCATGGACTGTCTCAATCTCATCAGTCCTGTAGCAAATACATAGTCTTCCAAGAACTCCTAGAATTTTTCCACAAATGCAAAGCCATACTCACAGGGGAGACTTGTGAGAGTTTCACTAACTCAAGCTTAATTCATCATCACTACAATAAATACAACTCAAAGTATATGCGCTGAAGACAGTAGGTGAATAACATCAACACTCACATGAAGGATGACCCTAGCAAAGGACAAACAAGGCTGGGAAAAAGACAAAAACAAACTTTTCAACTTGGCCAATGCCAGTTCCTCAAATATCTCAGAACAAAGCTTCTAGAAGACTACAAGGCACTGAGGGAAAGGGCAGGGAAAGGGGAATTGAAACTTGAAGGATATTTCCCATTTGCTGATTCCTCAACCAGAGGTTTCCATGCTCTTCAACCCTAATGTCTGCTTCCTGGATATTTGTGAGGCCCATTAACATCCTCCTGACTTAAGCAGCAATTTCTCTTTCCCATCCTAGGCCACAAACTAATAGTTTGCCTGCCTCCTTTTTTTAATAATTCCATTAATTATGATATCCCACTCTGACCTTTGACTTTTGCTATTAGTCATATTTTCACTGGAAATGGTGGGACTAATGACCCTAATCCCAAATACCTTAGCTCCAGTAAAACATCCTCACTGAATCTCATAATACCAGTGTCAAGTCCCTTTTATACCACTTTCCACTAATGCCCAACTCTGTTTTGGCCTATGCTACAGTCTGGATGTTTATGTCTCTCCAAAATTCATGTTGAAATCTAATCTCCATTGTTGTGGTATTAAGAGGTGGAGTCTTTCAGAACTGATTAGGCCCTGAGAGTGGAACTCACATGACAGAATTAGTGCCCTTGTAATTGAGGTTTGTGAGGATGCAGCAAAAAGGTTCTATCTTTTGAAGCAGAGAGTATATCTTCACCAGATGTTAAATCTGCTGGCACCTCACAGCCTCCAGAACTGTGAGAAACAAATATCTACTGATTATAAATTACCTAGTGTAATAGTCAGCTTTCTATCACTGTGACCAAATACCCAAGAATAACAATTTAAAGGAAGAAAGAGTTATTTATGGCTTATGGTTTAAGAGATTTCAGTCCATGGTCAGCTGGATCCAAGGCAGAAACATCATGGCGGAAATGTGTTGGGGAGGAAAGCTGCTCACTTTAAGGCAGCCTCCTAGGAAGCAGAGAGCAGGGAAAGAGCCAGAGAGAAAGGGGTTAGAAACCCAATATTGGCTCCAAGATTATGTCCCCAGAACCTACCCAAACATATCCAGAAATGTGCTTTAGTAATCTCCTACCATAGACATCTCTTAAGCCAATCAAGTTGACAGTCAAGATTAAGTATCACACTCAGTCCAAGACAATTTTGTCATAGCAATCCAAATGGGCTAAGGCACCCCATATTAATAATTTTAAGTTAAAACTAATGGTACCAATATTAAAATGGTTTATCCAAAAACATAGCAAGATCTTCCTTAGCCACAATCTAGTTGATCAAAATCGTGACTAACCTTTTGCACAAAAAAAGATTTTTAAATAAAAACTTAAAGGACATTAAAACTAATAGGGGTTAGAATTTTTAGAAAATAAATTTTTAGATGTCCCATGATCAATTTCCTATAACTTCTCATGTAAAATATTGTACAATTAGAATTTATAGTCTGACTGATAACCCTCGGGCACTGTAAAATTCTTAATCTTCAAAAATGCAATTATGCTCACTATACTGTAATTACTAAGGGAAAAAAGTGCACTCATACATTTTACAAAGATTTTCTAAAGAGAAGAAATGGTGGGGGGAGATTTCTAATTAATTTCCAATTAATCAGAAATTCAAGTATAACCAGAAAACTCCATTTCTTAAACATTCCATGAGCACTTGCTATTTGCCAAGCACTGAATTACTTTACTTTGGTTAAGTGTAAGAAAGCTCATTTCTTAATTGATAAATGGAACACCCTTCTGGAAATCCAATTTAACAAATGACTCTACTCTGGATTTGCACATCAAGGGAGGTCATATGTAAGTTTACCAAGCTTTGAACAGTTTAAATGTTTTAGAGATCCAAATTCTAATGAGATAGCCACATTAGTTTTCAAATTTTATCTTACAAAACCATGAAGTCTTTCTCACTGCCATAGGAAGGTTCTAACTGTAATGCAGTTTCAGGAGAAACAGATCCTGTATGTAATAAATGACCAAAAACTCAACTCAGACTGATTTAATAAAGGATATTTGCTAATTGTAGCTAAAAAGGCTGGAGGAAACTGGCAAATTGGGATCCAACAGCTGGAAAGATACTTCCAGTAGCATACATAGTTCTCTGTCTCTATATGGTGCTGAACTTCTCCTAAAGTTGCCACATTCAACTCACATCCTCATGTCTCCTCTCCCCAGGGGAAAAGAGAGAGGCTCTTCCTGCAGCATTTGAGAAGAAGCAATATCATTTTCATTTCCCAGAAATCCCAGCACATGGCTACTTTCATTTCTGTGATCCTGATTGGTTTAAAGATCTATCACTGGGCCAATCAGAATGCCAGAGAACATAAATGGCATATCCCAGTCAGGAGCCACTCTGAAACAAGTATTAGGTCAACCCAATTCCACATGACTGAGAATGAGAGAAAGTAGTTTCCCCAAAAGAAAGTAAGGAATATACAAGAAGAAGAAAGAGAGATGGGAGCTAAAAAATAAATACATGAATGTCTAACTAGACTCATAAGTACAAAGTAAATTCTGCAGGTTTTACTCTCACATCCTAGTTTTGGTGACATCAACAGTAATTTTCCTATCATTTGTTTTCTCGTGTTTATTTCAGGAAATGTTCATGAATAAGCCTCGAGAGAACGGAGATACTTAAGCTGCCCATATTTCTCTAGCATTCTGGCGTACTGGAGTAAAATAGCAGAGATCCTGAAAACAAAATCTTACTTAGCCCTCTGGTCAGTTCCTGAGATTTAGAGATCAAAACTTTCTAAAAATAGCCGATATTGTTTATGTGCTTACTAGGATCTGGACACTCTAAGCCCGTGATATAAATTAAGTCGTTTAATCCTCACAACCATAGAGAGTTGATTGTGCTTATATTAGTGAAACTGAGGAAGGCAGAAGTTAAGTGTCTTATCTAAGACTACATTAGTAAGTATTGAAAAGGCTAATACTGAACCAGAACATGTATCTGGAGGAAGAAGAAATCATGATTCAAGAGGCGAGGCTTTCTTCTGGAGTATGGCTTGCCTAGGGAGAGCAAGGAAGCTTTTGTGGCTTCATTATTGGTTCTGCTACTTTAATCTTCTCCAATCCAACATCAAGGGAATGTATTCCAAGTTCCTAGAGTGAGAGACCTGTAAAATACCGGAAGTCCAAGGTCAGCTTCGAGTGAACTTTGCAAGAACACCTTTAGCCATAGGAGACGGGGTCAGTAGGAGTGGCAGGGCTGGTGTGGGCAGCACAGCTGTCTCTTCTTTGGGAGAGCATTGAGAGTAAAAAGTGCCAAGTACAAAGAAACCACGATGGCCTCCAAGGAGAACAGCTTGGGCTGCCAGGAACTGCCAGGAGGAGGGTTGGGAATTCAGGGATGTGGGTCCAAAGATTCTGCTAGAAGAGAACCTGGAGCCAAAGACTATTATTGCCATCCTTATAATTGTTAACTGCACTTTGCAATTTGTCCCTCTAGCCAATGTGACCTGCCAAAGTCAAGGTTACACATTATGGGACATAATTAAGGGAAAAGTATGACATTAGCAGATGCCGAGAATCCTAGTAATTACCATGATTTCTCCTTCTAACTAATCTTTCTACTTTTTTGCTCAAACTCTGGAAGACAGGGATGGGATTGTAGAACAGCATTTGTTATGATACACACTACCCCATTAGACGAATTCTGTTGACCCACTAAAACTGTAGCCAATACAAAAAAACCCAGAGTGTTCGGCACAAATTGAGTGCAGATTTTGACATATACACTGTAGCTGCAGAAGAAAATCCTACAGCTGAAAGAAAGAGCTAAAGCAGCAGGAAGCAGCCAGCTCAGAAACCCCAGGCGGGCAAACAGGATCTGAATGTGCAGCTAAAGACCAAATGTTAAGACAAACAGTGTCAGAGGCGCATAAAAATGCCTGCTGCCTGTTTCTGTACACACTGTCTTTCAGGATCTTGAATATTTTAAAGAGTCCAGGAAAGGGAAAGAGGAATTTCTGCCTCGGTGGTTATGGCGCAGTTTGCTCCCACCCAGCCCACAGGATGGCTAGCTGCAATGCGCCACCTAATGGTGACACCAGTTGTTTCTGGTTTAGCTGGCTAATGGTACTTTTCAAAAAATTTTACAAGTTTCTCTTCTCTCTCTAAGTGAAATGATAGGAGTATAATAAATTGTTTTGTTAATAGTTACAAACAGCAGCCTTGCTTGAATTTTTATGGTTCTAATGAAGACCTTGAGTATGCTTTTAAATATTAAAATTCAGATGAACTATTAACTAGATGTAGTGACAGCTTAAAAAATGTATTAGTACATTGCTATGCTTCATAAATATAAAAACCAAGGAAGACTGTACTTAACTTACTGCATTTCTTGAAATTCAGGAATTTCAGGCCAAACGTCCTGTCACCGTTTCCCCATCAATTCTATATTTTAACTGTTCAGTGGCAAGTCCTGTGCAGCATTTAAAAACTGAACCTGTTAAAGTTAACAATCCTTCTCTAAGAAACACATTTTCTGTCCCATTGTTTTCACTGGCTACTTATTTCTTCCTTCCATTTCATGCACAAACCTTACGTCGCATGCTCTTTCAGGGCTGTGCCCCAGAGCGCGCCTGCCCCCCACGGTTCTGACAACACAGGGGCAAACTGGGAAGGATTTCTCATCACATTTATAATTGGGAGAAAATTACCTGAAAAACAAAAGGCTAAGGACCAACTGCAGAATACGGGAAAATGGCAGAAAGTAGGCCTGGCCTAAACTACAGGTATCCAGGAGACAGGAAGAGCAATAGAGCCCACGTCTGTGGCTCTGCAGCTCCAGCCCTTGGCAGGTGATAAAAGAATATTCGAAAGTAAATGATTTGTTGATGTTCTTGCTTGCTTGCTTGCTTGCTTGCTTGCTGTCTGTCTTTCTTACAGGGATTGAACCCAAGACCTTACCTTACATATACTAAGCATATGCTCTACCTCTGAGCTACATCCCCGCCCTCAAAAGTGAATGATGTCTACGTAAACTGCCTTGATTTTTTAACACTATACATGTGAGTGTCGCACATGTGTATGTTTAAAATTTCATTTTGAGTATATGTTCATTTGTTTGACTGTAGTAATCATTTTACTATGTATGTGTATAGCAAAACATCATGTTGAACACCTTAATTGTGTACAATAAGAGTCAAAATATAAAAATTTTTACAGTATTGAATTTTGGGAGATGGAGCTAGATTTGCAAGGGGTTCATTATTGTAAAGTGTGAAAGGAGTTATAATGATTTTTTCCTTTCACTGTATGATTTCCTGTACAATTGCTTTACTAGCAATTTGGTGCCTCAGAGTAGTGAGGACACTAAAGTCATGCAATTTAATCAGGAGTTGGCTTTTTATCCTCGTACTTTCAGCTGTCTCTTAATAAAGGTTAAATGTCCAAATCATTGCAGTCATTTTTTAGATTATATATGTCCTCTAAACTAGGAAAATCACTTGACATATACAAGATCCACACAACAGTCTCCTTAATTAATATGTAACATCCTTAGAGCCAGGAGAAATGATATTGGCTGAAAATAACGATTGGTTTTTCCAACAAGTAAGGCAAAAGAGCACAAAGCTGCATGATGCAGTGGGAAGACTTCTGTCTGCATCTGCCAGCGGACTTCACCTTCCAGAAACGGCTTTCAGTGGCCACCGTTTGCACTAAACCGCAAAGGCTGGGGTGAGGCACGGTAAGAATGCCAGCGCCCCCTGGTGGTGTCCTCCACGTCAGAGCTTCTTGCCCTTCCTGGGCTGCTAGGGACACTAGGCTGTTGGGGCCCAAGATGAGTCTTTCAAGTGCTTAAAAAAACATTAGCTATGGCTCTGGGCTCACGGATTATCCATGGTTTGTTTCAAAGGTTGTTCATGGGATCCAACTTGTTATTTCTATCTTCAATGCTTCACTATTGTTAGCTTTGACTTCAGAACTTTTCAGTCTTTGGTAAAGTCATTATTATAATTTTACTTACAATATGTTATTATTATATTGTAATTTTATTATAATTCTGCCTTATATTTTCATGATTGATAACAGTTAATGGCATCTCCAGGGGATAATCAAATGGAATATGGAAAACCTGAGAAAGGAAGTTTGGGGATGGGATTACTGACTCCTACGCATCTTCAGGAGGGAGAACCACATCATCCCATTGATATAAAAGATGCCGTTATCGTTTGTGTCTAGATATCCCCCCAAAGCCCCATGTTGTCATAGACTATTTTGGAGGTGACTGAATCTAGAGTGTGTGATTGATTCATGGTGGGGCTAGACCTGAGGGCACTAGGATTAAGGGTGTGAGTGCTGCCCATCTAAGTAGTCTGAATAAAAGGGGCAGAAAGACACTGTTAAGTTCCCTTGTTGTTTTTGCTACCCTGTGGGCACCATGAACTGTTTCTCCTCTGCAGCGCCTCTTTGCCATGTGCCACTCTGCCTTGGAGCCAGTCGATTATGGACTGAAACCTCTACAAACTGTGAGCTAAATAAACTTTTCCCCCTTTAACTTTGGGTGTTGGGTCTTTTGTCCCAGCAGCAAGAGAAAAGTAACTAAGACAGATGCCCTGTGATACAATAGATGCAGTGCCTATTCCCACCTGAAAAAAATACCAGTTTTCATTCTCAAAGGTGGGACCCAGACATCAGTATTTAAATCTCCCCAGATGTATGTAATATGCAGCCAGTGTTAAGACTTCTAATTTTAAGTGACTGGATCTAATTTACATATTCACTTGACATCCTTTAACTCTACTGTGAAGATTCAAAGGGCTGTTACTAACAGTGCACCCCAAAGGAGACTGAGAATAAACCCCTGAAGTGACCCTCTGAGTGGTCATGGGGCTCCCCTAAGGTTCACAAGAGGCTGGTAGGTGAAGGGTCTGCCCTTCAAACATTAGAAACCTAGTTAGGTGGCACTAATCTGCCTCCTTGGCAGTTTGGTAAAATCTGCTATATTTTCTATTAAGACAAAGCATTATAAGGACTCTTTTTGGAACTGTGTGTACATCCCTGTTCCTCCCTCTCATCCTGAAAGCAAAGGAAAAGATAGCAGGTGTCACAGCCCTTCCCCAAAGGGTTCTTCAGATGAAAGGAACAACTCCCACTGACAAAATAAGAACCTTGCTGTGTTAAAAAATATAAGTTCCTTGAATCTCCTAATAATAAAGAATTGGCCACATACCAGTAAAGATCAGCCTTCCATACTACTTACTTTTTTTTTTTTTTGAAGATTACCTTGAGAGATAGGAGCCAGTGCAAGATTGTCTCAGGGCCTTTTGTTTAAGTTCTGGAGAAAAACAGCCCAGATCAGCTTGAGATCCTTGGACTGAACTTCAACATTACAAACTGAGCCTTCTCTCCTTTTCTGTAAAAAGAGAAAAATAAGATTGACCCTACTCAACTTGAAGTTATTGTTTGGCATAACCTGATTTAATGGGTATAAGAAGGTGCCGTGAAATAGCAAGTCCCTTACAGATGGAATGCTTTAGTCAGGGACAGTGAGAAAGGACTTCACAGACAGCAGCAGACGCCACTGATTTACCAAAAGCTGTCTTAGTCATGCTTCTGTCATTATGAAAAATACCTGAGATGATCAACTGAGGAAAGAAAGGTTTATTTTGACTCACGGTTCCAGAGGTTTCAGTTCATGGTCACATAGCCCCAGTGTCCTTGATCCAGCAGCAACACAGTCCATCATGGAGAAGCACATGGCAAGGAAGCCCATTCCCCTCATGGCAGCTAGGATGCAAAGAGAAAGAGAAGGGACTGAGCTCCTACAATCCCTTTCAAGGGCACAGCACCAGTGACCTACTTTCCTCCCACTAAGCCCCACCTCTTATAGTCACCACTCTTAACACCAGTCACCAAGCTTTCATACATGTGCAAGCATTTGAGAAACACTCCAGATCCAAACTAAAGCAGCACCCCAACAAGGGATGTTCCCAGCTGTCTCGCAAAGGTTTTGCAGACTTCTTTTCCCCATCACTTAAATAGTCTATAAGTCAAATTCTTTCCAAATACTCAGAACCAAATTTAATAAATCTCCCAGGTAACTACTGTTTTGAACTCATATGCGTAGAAAGAAAGACTAGTGGGTACCAAAGACGGGGGTACTGTGGAGACGTAGATCAAAGGGTGCTAAGTTGCAATTATGCAGGATGAGTAAGTCTAGAGGTCTGATGTATGGCATAAAGTCTAAAGTTAATAATATTGTACTAAACACTTGAAAATTGCTAAAAGCAGATTTTAGGTACTCTCACCAGGAAAGAGAAAGAAGAAAGGAAGACAGGAAAAAGGTTGCGTGGTGGTGGACGTGCTAATTTGCTCAGCTACAGTAACCATCTCAGTCTGTATCAGAACATCATCTTGTCAGCTGGGCACGGCCACCTACCACTTCTACTCCCCAGCACTCGAGAGGCAGGAAGATAATGAGTTCAAAGCCAGGCTGGGCTACATGGTGAGATCCTATCTCAAAACAAAGCAAAACAAAGACTCTCAAATTATGTGGTACATTTTAAATTTATGCAAGTCAGTAAAAATGTTTTTAAAACAATTAATCTATACCATATATGGCAGAAGGAAAATGGAGCAAGTTGAAAGACAAATGAAGGCAAATAAACTAATACATAAATCTTCCAGATAATACAGAATTAATTCATATTTTGCAAACAAAATAGCAATAATCAGAGATGCAGAGAAATCTTTGTATCTTTTAATTTATTGATCAAACACTTATTGAGCCCCAATTATGTAATAAATGCTCTTCATGCCAGGTTGGTTACAGAAGTACTTATAATATCAAAATTATGAAAACAATCAAGATGTCAAACATTATATAAATAATTATTTAAATGTATAGCTAAATTACAGAACATTATGCAGCAACGAAAACTAATGCTTTTAAGAATATTAAATATATGGAGAAATGTTCATGCAACAATGTAATTTGGAGGCAACATACTAATTGAAATATATATATTTTATACACATTATATACATGCAATCACAGGGTTTTTATATACATACGATTAAAATATCCATGTTCCCCAATTTACCATGAGATTACATCCCAATAAACCTGTCATAAAACCCATCATAAGTAGGCACTGCATTTGACACATCTGGCCTCCCAAACATCAGCGCTTAGCACACAGTGCACTATGGAGCATAGCTGGCTTCTCTTCATGATCCCGTGGCTGCCAGGATTCACTGCCACTGCCCAGCATCACAGAGAGTACCTCCAGCACATCTCCAGCCCAAGAAAAGATCAAAATGCAAAAACTAAAGCACAGTTTCTACTGCATACATTTCATTTCACAGCACTGTAAAGTAGAAAAATCTTAAGTCAGGGAATCTGTCTGTGTGTGTGTGTGTGTGTGTGTGTGTGTGTGTGTGTGTACTAAAGATATTTTGCAATTGCTTTATTCTGAATAGAAGGATAATTTTTAATTCTTTCTCATATATTTTCTGCATTTTTCCATTTTTTACAGTAAACATGTATCACCACTATAATCCCCAAATATATAATAACTTATTTTTCCTAAAATAAAAAAGCATGATGCTTAACAATGAACATAAATTATTGTTGTTATTAAACATATGGTGAAGCTTCACTAATGTTCCCATTTGGCATCTTCCCACATAATAGTCTCTCCGAATTGTATTCACTTAGAAAAGTTTAAAAAGATGCTCTTGTATTTAAACAGCATCTTTATAAAATTAGCCATTTCTTTGTATGTATTTAAACTCATAATACCACCTTCTAAGTTGGAGTACAGTCATTCCAACTGAGGTCTTCTGGTTGCTATGACAATTTATTTCTTATTTCAGCTACCCTGTGATCCCATCATTTTAGCACTTGGCAGAATCTTACTTGAGTTTTTTAATATAGTGATGCAGAGAGCTTTGAACATTCTTGCACTTATATAATAGTCCTTAGTGAAGAACTAGTCCTTTGCAATGTGCCATTTGCAAAAAGTTCAGAGGGAGAAAGATAAATAATTCATAAGAAATGACAAGAGAACCCGGTAATTCTGAGTGTAGACTCATATGCCGAAGCTGAATTGTAAATAAAATTTGACTAGCAGGGTTGGTGTATATCCTAGTTAACAAGCAAGCCTAGGTTTGTCTTTTGAAAAATATAGAAAAACAATGCTACCATCTCATCATTCATGTATTCATTCATTCATGAAATATTTAAAGAACACCTAGTCTGCACAAGACCTGTGCTATTTGTAGAATGGAGGATAAAGGGAAGGACAACATAGTCCCTTCCCTGAAGAATCTCAACAGTTACAAAGTGTTGCCAGAGACTATATTTTCCAGCACCTCTTGAATCAGGTGACACCTCTTTGCCATGTGACATTCATATCTGGAATGAGAACGGGCATGGTGTGGGTCATTTTCAGATATTGTTTTTGAGAAGATGGTACACTTTCACAGTTTCATCTTCCATGTGCTAGAAGTTTAAGAATCCAGATCTGAGAAGGAGATGTGGAAAGTCTCATATTGTGGTGGTTTTAGAGGAGATATGCAAGCTCCTTGATACTCTTCACTTTGGACGATATAGCTTTATTCCCACTCCAAGTAGGGGCTGGACTCAGTGACCTATCTCTAACATATAGAATGCAGAAATATCAACAGAGTGTGACTCCTGGGGGCAGGTCACAAAGTTCAGGCTGCATCCTGCTTTTTCAGGCCTCCCACTCTGGGGAGAAGGCAGCTGCTGTCCTGTGAGAACACTCAGTGGAGAAGCCCAGATGATGAGGTGCTGGAGCACCGTCTTGGAAGTGGATCCTCAGCCTGTCAAGCCTTCCAGTCATCCAGCCCCAGCCAACAGTTGCTTGACTGCTACCTCATGAGAAACCATAGAGCCAGAAGCACCCAGCCGCCCTTCTCCCAAATCCCTGACCTACAAAAATTATGAAATAATAAACCAGTACATTTTGGAGCTATTCAGAAAGAGGTAAGTAATAAATAAAATATATAGAAAAAATAAAATAGATAAGTTTTGGGATAAACACCTCAAGAAAAGCCTCCTGCCAACTAGTAACACCACAATGGATTACTGTATGAAATCACCGAAAGGTGGGGCTTTGTTAGAGAAGCTAGCATAACCTCGACTATACAAGGAAGTTATACGTGTTCTTGGTCAACTTCCCACGTACCACAATGTTTAGTGCTTTTAGGCACTCAACAAACATTTGTTGATGGAATAAGTGATTATGACTATATGAAAATACCACACATGCCCTAAAAGAGGTAAAAACCAAGGACAGTCTTAAACCTCATGAAAATATTTTGGCCAGTAATGGACCACATCTATAATAGTGGTCCCACAAGATTATCATAGAGCTGGAAAATTCCTATTGCTTGATGATCTCAGGGCTGTCATGACAATGTGGCACCTTATATTACATTACCCAGCTTTCTCTGACCATAACAAATGCTTGCAGTTACACATCACAAAGAGGAAAGGTTTATTTTGGCTCCGAGTTTTCAAGGTTTCAGGTATGATTTGTCACTTAGTTGTTTCAAGGCCTGTGACAAGACAGAACATCATGGTGGCACAGGCGGAGTGACAAAACTGCTAACCTTGTGGCCTGGATGCAATAAACAAGAAGAGGAAGGTACTGGGGTCCCCTACTCCATTTCAGGGATGCACCCCCAGTGACCAGAAGACTGGCCCTGGGACACAAACTCTTATAGTTTCTACCACCTCCCACTAGTACCACAGGCTGGGGACCAAGCCTTTAGCACATGGACCTTGGGGAACATTCTAGATCCATACTATAGCACATCACACATGTGTTGGTGGCAGTGCTGGTATAAACAAGCCTCCTATGCTGCCAGTCATACTGTATAGTGCAGGAAAATTATGTGCAGGAAATTATGTGCAGAAAGTAATACTGGATGGTGGTATGTGCAGTGATGTTACTGTGGATTTGTTACATCTATTCTTATCATTACTTATTTTTTAAGATGACTACAAAACATTATGGTGCTAGGCATGGTGGCACACACCTGTAATCCCAGCACCCTGGGAGGCTAAGGCAGAAGAATGTCAACAGGTTCAAGCCCAGCCTGGACAACTTAGTGGCTTAGCAAGATCTTGTCTCAAAATAAATTATTAAAAAAAAAAAAAAAGCTGAGGATGTAGCTCAGTACAAAGCCCCTGGGATCAATTCTCAGTACTTCAAAGAAAAAAAGTGCTGACAGCTGGCAGCAGCCTCACATGTTTGCCATTTTTTTTTTTTGCCATGTCTCTTGAATGCATCAAGAGACCATGTTGAGTGATTGACCCTATACCACCTAGGTTGGTAAAAAGTGCATTCTATAATGTTCACACAAAGACAAAACTGCTCAACCATGCACCTCTCAGGACATTTCCCCATCTTTAGTAACATGACTGTGTGAGAGACAGTCAGAGAATGGAGAGTTGGTCTTCAATCAGTGAGGACAAAAATTGGCATGAGTTTGTAACATTTGAACAATGCCTTGGAATGGACGAATTTTGAAAGCCAGAATTAGTGAAAGCTAGTTAGTGCTAGCCCAAAGGCACACCAGAAGAACAAGAGGTAGAAAATGCGAAGAAAGTTTGAGGGCTAATGGGTGATTCAATCTGATGGCAACCTTGAGTGGTAAGGAAGATGAGGGAGTCAAAATCAGAAGTAAAACCGTGGATCAAACACAGAAGACTTTAGACACAAAGGATCTAGGTCCTTTAATTTTAGGGCCATTAACAGAAGTGGGCTTTACATGCAAAATTATTAGGGTGGAAAGACACTAAAAACATGAATATCAGAAGACTGCTGAAGTTTGTGACCAGTAACAAGGGCCTCTCCTCCCAGAACAGAAAGAAGGGACAAGGAAAGAAGGGAAAGGAAAAATTATGAGAGAAGGAAAAAATGGAAACAAAGTCTTTGTAAATAGGGAAGGGTGGAGGAGGTAAAGGGAGCACAGGTAATGGGGAAAAAATAAGAACCAAGATACATCATGTACAGGTACAAGCACCCAATGATAAATGTGAACATATTGTATACCTAAAATGTACCAATAAAAGAATTTAAACAAAACGAAAAGAAAAGAAAAGAAACACAGGAATATCTTAGGCTCTATTTTTTGGTTTTCCAATGGTGACAATAGCTTTGTCTTGGACAATCACATTGTTTCTATGTATGAGTAAATTTGGTGAGCGTGGACATTTCTTCTACACAAAGTTAAATCAGAACACAATGAGATGAAGGTAATGGTCTCATTAGCATCCTGTTCTAAACCAACTCAGCTAACTGGTCATTTAAACACACACACACACACACGCGCGCGCGCGCGCGCGCGCGCGCCTGCTTGAAACTTGTGCCAGACTAAGAAGAGGAAGTCAGATGTCAACTACCTGGTTCTGCTCCCTGCTAAGCCGCAAAGTATCAGCTGATCTTTGAAGCACAGCAATGGCCCACATATGGGGTAGGAATCCCATGGGTGAAAGACACCATATTGTTGCTGGAAATTCCATTTCGCACCTGACCCACCTAACAGGGGGACCTGTTCTCAGACAAGCAAGTCTCCTAGGAGAACGGGAGAGGACAGGCAAGATGGAAAAAGCCACCTCGGAGTTTAACAGGATCTTGGTGTCTAAGAATACTTCCTCATTTTCTCTCTCGTACCTTTCTTTCCATGCCCTTCTCTCGGCTGTGCTGACCTTTGTGTACTCTTTCACGGATGTCTGCAGTTATTTTCCCCACTGAAAATTTTCCAAAGGTTTGGCCTTCCTACAAGATGGACTCAGCCTCTTTCCTCTTTGTGTCATCAAGGGTTACAAAACACACGTCTTTCGTCTCTTTTGGGGGTGTAGAAGCCACCCCAACCAGCACTTACAGATCATCCACAGCACTCAGAAGAAGACAAGAAAGTTGCTGGTATATTTCAGCTCGCTTCATTAAAAACAACTCTAGGCACTACAAAGCATGTGTTATTAATATGCATATGTGGTATCTCTGAGGCAAAGCTGCCTTCAAGGTGTGTTTCCAGCAGGACAACATTTTCCCACGTGAGGCAGGGAACAACAGTGAATCATTCGTGTGGGAGGGAAAGCCCGTGGGCTATGTACAATGCTTATTCCCTTTGTGTCTCGCTTCCCTCTCCCCCTCGCCCCTTCCCACCCACTTTATTAATGGTTTCTGCAATTACTGGTAGCAGGGCATTGCCAGCAAAGAAAAATCAGTGGCTGGCTGACAGATTGTCGGAAAGAGGGCAAGAGAGGTTGCCTGTGAAGACGGGAGGGCAGTGAGATTGCAAAATGGAGTTTGTGAAGCTGGGGTACTCTAGGACATGTGGCCACCAGAAATCCTACTGGATCTGGTTCTCTGTGTTCCAGCTCCCGACATTTTATAGATAAAAAGGCAAAGCTCTAAACAGAAAAGGTGACCCTGAGAGATCCCATATTAGCCAAGACAGTGCTTCCAGGGGATTCCCAGAAGGACTGACAAGGGACACCTCAAGATACTGGACAGAGTGCAGGTTCTCACTGTCCATAGTGGGGTCAAAGAGACACATTTCACATGGGATGCAGTGGTTATAATATCCAAGGAATAGATTTTCTTTTATTATTCACTGTACAAAAGACAAATTTCATATGAAGGCCAGAAATGAAAAGACTGCCTCTGAAAAAAGACTTGCATTAAGAAAGAAAAAAAAGAAGAGAGAGAAAGAAAGACAGAATCTCTAAGAGTAATACTGAAGAATGTTCTTAACATTGGCTTTTAGTGAGTGGATTTGACAAAGGAAATGCTGGACCATGGCAGAATAACAAATCACACACAGAATAGATTTGAGTGACTTTGTCCATCAGAATAACTATATTGCCCTTCCAACCAAAAGTTAATGTTGAGATTCAGTAGGGGGAGAATAATTCTACTTGTCTTTTGCTAGTTTATAGACCTCATGTGTACAGTGGCTATTATGTTTATGTATGTAAAAAATGGTTTGAAAGAGAGTTGTTGGGCATGAAAAAATATTTGTGCTTGAAATGGCAAATTTCCATTGTACAGTGGTGCCTCGGTTCATGATCTTAATTCATTCCATAATTCTGGTCAGGAACCAAACTGGTCCCAAACTGAATCTAATTTCTCCATAAGATTCAATGTAAATAAAGTTAATCTGTTCTGAACCATATGTATTTTTAACCACAAAAATATGAAACAAAGTACAATATAAAGAGAGGGAACATTGACCTTACTTAACTCATGATTTCTCTGCACTTTCTTTTTAGCACCATGCTTGCTCTGCACTTTCTCTGGAGCCATGGTGCACTGAATAACACTGTACAGGACTGTATGTGCTGCACAGCACACAGAAACGCTTCAGAGCAAGTGTCCACAGGGCTGCCTGTGACCATAATCTTGATTAGAGGAAGCCATGACCATGTGTCAGAGTGGGGAAGATGGTTAAGGTCGTCTTCATCACCCAGTGCAGAGTTTGTGAGCAGAAGCAAAATTTTGCCAAACACTTCTGTTCACAAACTGAATTGCTCACAAACAGAAGCATTTGTAAACCGAGGTATTACTGTATTTGGTGTATGTAGCATTTATATTTTATCTTTTATTATGTTTAAGTAAAATAATTGGTAATAATGATCTTAATGTTTGATTTTTTTTCAAACTACTATGCTTAGGGTTTTGAGTGTGAGTACACACACTAACATTTTATTGACTAAATTTCCATTACAAAGTGTTACAAAGTACAAGAAAATCTGACTAAGTCTCCAATGGGATTTTGATGATGGTTCAAATCTCTCATTTTATTTCTTGGTGAACCTTAAAAGAGGATCCAAGCCAGGCATGGTGGCGCACACCTATAATCCTAGCACTCTGGGAGACTGAGTCAGGAGGATCACAATTGTAAGCTCAGCCTGGGCAACTTAGCAACTTGGTTAGAGATCGTGTCTCAAAGTAGGAAAAACTAGAAAAGACTGGAGTATCACAGTGCAAAGGCCCTAGGCTCAATCCCCAGAGCTCAAAAATATATATATATCTGAGGGCCAGGAATTTAGCTCAGCGGCCCCGCACCTACCTTGCAAGCATAAGGTCCTAAATTCAATCTCCAGTACCAAAAAAAAAAAGAAAAATCCAAATGTGTAACTCATAGCTGTACTGCATTGGAATCTTCTTTGGTCTTCAATCTCTACCTTCCTAAACCTGTGATTACTGACTTTGAGAAGTCCAGGAAATTCTTTTATCCATACTCTCTCCTCTACAGATATCACACACATACACACACACACACACACACACACACACAGACACACACAACTTCCCATGATGCTTTTCACCTGGAAAAAACTCCCCACAGCACACAGTCCCTTTAGCAGAGCAATTACTTTCCCTCCTGTTCTTAGGAGAACATGTGTCAGCCACAGCTCTCTCATGCCTCCCCCACACCCTGCACATGGCTGTGCTCATGTATCAGCAGGATGTCATTTATGTGTTCTCCACAACACACAACCACAGGCATAATCCTTTATATATATATATATATATATATATGGATCATTTTATATATATGAAAAAATAGAGAGAGAGACAGAGATCATTCTCTTGGTTTTCTCAGATCCATTCTGTAAATCTCGTCTAGCTCCAAGATTCTGTTGATCCCTGTGGAGTCTCTGGTAAACTCAGATCAACAAGTCTTTCCAAACCAAACATGGAGCTAAGCCCAGGGATAAATGAGATGAATCCCATCTACTGGAGGATCACAGATCTGCGAGGAAGTCAAGAGGAAAGAAAGACAATGTCACCTACTAAATCTGGGGGCTTGGCCTACAGAAGCACATGTTACAAAATCTATTTCAAGCCCCATTATTAAGCAGCAAAACAAAAAGGTAGCTATCATATTATACCCACTAGATTCTTTTTATGTTAAATCTGACAACAGCAGGCATTATAGAAATGCATATCAGTATGTACTGTGGTTTAGATCTAAAATGTCTCCCCCATGTCCCAAGTGTTCACCTTCTCACTTGTTGTTGGGACTGTAAACTGACACGACCACTATGGAAACCAGAATGGAGATTCCTCAAAAAACTAAAGGAAGAAATTCCATTTAACCCAGCTTTTTCCCTTCTACGTATCTTCCCAAAAGAGTTAAAGACATCACACCACAGCGATATATGCATACCCATGTTTATAGTAACCCAATTCACAATAGCTAAATCTTGGAAACAGCCTATGTGTCCATCAACAGATGAATAGATTTCTTTAAATGTAGTATTTATACACCGCAAATCTGTTTACGAACTTTGCATCAGGTGACACTGAATCTTTATGGGGAAATTTGATTCAGTTCATGACCAATTCGGTTCACAACCAGAATCATAGAATGAATAAAATTCATGAACTGAGGTACCACTGTAGTAGGAAAAAAGAGAAACAAACAAAAAAAGTACTGTAATCCAACGTGGAGAATGTATCTAAAGTGTACCTTGACTTAGCACAATTGTCTTACATGGTTTATATGTGCTTTGGCCTATAAGTTTGGTTTTGTTTTGTTTTGTTTTTGCTACCAGGAATAGAACTCAGGACCTTGCACTTGCGAGACAGGCGGCAGCACCACTGAGCTAAATCTCAGAACCCAGTCTGGCTTTCAGTCTGTATATATGATAATTAACTGTACAAGTTCTTATAAGATAAATAAATGAATCTGATACTGGAAATTCAAAAGAGGGTGGAGGAAGAGAGTATTGAAATGTCGTGTACATGTATCAATCCCCTACAGTGAATGTAATCATTACATACTGCAAACATGGACTAATAAAAGTAAAACAAAATCTCATGTGTTCAGAGGTGGGGTTTTTGAAAAGTGATTGGCCATGAGGCTCTGATTTCATTGGAGCATTAACCCATTTATGGTATCATAGTTCAGTGGCATTATTGGGAGATGATGGAATCTTAGGAGGTGGGCCATAACTGAGTGGATCATAGGTTCATGACCTTGGGGATTATATCTGGCCTGTGGCCCGTCTCTCTCTGGCTCTTTCCCTCTCTCTGCTTCCTGGCTGCCAAGAAGTGAGCAGCTTTCTTCCTCATCCCCTTCTGCCATGATGCTCTCTCACCTCAGGCCCACAGCAAGGAAATGAGCCAGCCATGGACTGAACCTTCTAAAACCCTGAGCCAAAGTAAATATTTCCTCCTCGAAGTTGTTTTTCTTTGATATTTGGTCACAGTGACAAAAAGCTGACTAACACAGTACAGAATCTCATTGGTGGCTAGAAAAGGAACAGGTTGGTAGATGAGTTTGGAAAACAGTTCAGCATTTCCTCCCTGAATCGAGCATTTGCAGATCTTGCATGTATATGGCCATATTAAGTGCTTACACGTGTAGTTCACAGCAGCAAAAACTATAAGTGAGTCAAAAGTGTGTTGGCAGAAGAACTAAAAATGATAATTATAGCACTATCATACCACAGAATATTATATAGCAGTAAAACCAAGCTACAGTTACATGCAAAAACAAGAACACATTTTAGACTCATAATTTTAAGTAAAGACAAAAGCTCCAGAATTCTGCAGGCTAGAGAAAAACCCACTTTTGGAAAATCACAAATCAGTATAGTTGAAAGGGCTTAGGAGGTAAGGAGGAAAGAGAGACGATGTCACTCGTGAACTTTGGGGCTTTCACCTAGAGAAGGGTATCACTCAGTCCTTCAACGTGCAAGACGCCTCTCAGATGCTGCCCTTCTTGGGGCGCTGAGCTGGTCTCATCCTCCAGACTTTGTTCTTCTTGCCCTTGGCACTTGGAGCTTAAATATTTGCTCACAACCCATCACGGTCATCCTCTTCCTCAAAGCCTGGCTGTACTCCTGAGAACTGAGGGTCTTCTGAAGAGAAAATGCCTTGGCAAATTTGCACCGCTTTGTCCTCCTCCAGAAAGCCAGCTTCCTGTCATCATGACACAGAGCCAGCTTGCTGAGGGCGGTCTCTGCAGTGGGTCTGCCGCTCTTGAGTAGGTGGCAAGCGAAGCTTTCAAAGCCTGCCCGTTGTCCTTCACAACCTGTCAAGTTCTAGCTCTTCAGCCTTCTGCATCCAGCAGGGGAGACATGGGGTCCTGAGGTGGGGAGTACACAACAGGAAGGGCATGAAGTGTCCCCAGGAGCAGCGCCAAGTCAGGCGCTGAAGCTCTCAGAGAGCCCAGGAGAGAAAGAAGAGCCCATCTTTGGGGGAATGGAAGAAAGCTTTGTAGAAAAAAAAATGACATTTTAAGAAAAAGCCTTTAGGCTCTCCCCAAACCCATTTAAATCTACACATGAAGATTCTAGAACATTTGGATTCTATAACATGTCCCATCCCAATAGGCAATGAATCACCACCACAAAGAGAGAGAGAGAGAGAGAGAGAGAGAGGGAGAGAGAGAGGGAGTTTTCACACCAGAAAACCTTGCAAACCTCTGCTTTCTAAACCCACCTACTCTCCTTTCTCATATGTAGTTATAGACCCCACACATCTGTTCACACTGCCCTTTCATGCTCTTTCCTTGGTTGCCCCTCTAAGTGCCCTGCTATCTAGACATCTACCATCTTCTGAGCTGTCCTGTCATTAAAATGGTTGGAAAAGTTGTACTTCAACAAAAAAAAAATGGGGGCAGAAGGCACTTCACCATTGGCTTTGCCTCTGAGAATGGGCCTTCTACTCAAATTAGCAGCGCTCCAACTTACAGAGGAAACGTTACTCTATCCACCAAGTGCCAACCCAACACTTGAGAAACATGTCAAAATTTATTGGTACATAATACTTCTGCCATTAATATACAAAAATGCCTTACTAAAAAGGCCAAGTGGAAGACGTGTTAAGTAGATTGACAGATGAGCTGCAGAGTAGGGACCGAGAGGGAGCTTCAAATGATCTGGTACTCAGGGACCAAGCACAACTTATGGAGTCCACACCAGCAAAGTAATGTCCACATGTGCCGCCCAGCGAGGTGGAAGTCACAGAGCTGCAGATGCTAAGCACCCTTGTTAAAGCAGAGAGAACAGAATCTACAATTCATCATCACCTCCAGTCATAGTGTCTTTAAACTTACATAAAGGGAAATGGGAAAACTACCCTGAAAAACATATATGAAAAAAATCATTTGTAACTTATTTGCATATCTCTTAGTCATTGTGGACAAAAAAAACCAATGTTAATTCCCTGAGAAACAAAAGTGACAACTGAAAACTGTCATCCAGATATTCTGAAGACTCTGACAAACACAGATAAAGAAGTTGAGCCTTTGTGGATATTTGAAATACTGCACAGTAAGAATTTCTAAACAAGCCAGTATAGATTCCTGATCCAACTTGCCAACTGATTATCCTGTTTTTGTTCTCTTTTTAGTATTATCAGTTACCAAAAAATGTGTTTGAAATAATGTCTTACAGAATTCTTAACCTGTTCTTTCAAAGAAGCGCTACAGAAATCAAATGCACTTGGCTGAAGTAGAAATTATCAAAAACTGTCTGTCATGTTTATGGGGGAGGAACAATAAAATAATTCAGAATGAAGCAGATTCCATTCTAATCAGCTCAGCAGGAATTCGGGAATTTGCCTAAGATTCACTATGGCTATCAAATTGCATTACCATCTTGAAAATATGTACCAGAGTCCCCTCCCTAAGATGATATTTTTTTAAAGGTTCTGAAATTTGGATGCAAATGGACACCTGTAAGGGATAATTGTTTGGTTTTCTGATGCCCCAGACATTGTTAGCTCACCACCGAAAAAAGTGAGAAACCCATATTCATAGCATAGATTGGCTCCTCTTAGTTGGTCAGACACAGAGACATTGACACCTAATAGATCGTTCCATTCAGGGAAACTGCTCAGTGTAGCTGCGACTCTGGAAGGATTAATGAGCCAATGAATTTAACCATGCTGTATTGGTTTCTTAGACTTTTTAAAGTGATACACGACCCCCATCCCAAATGGACCTCAGCATCACAAAAAAATAATCTTACTTTCAATACGTAAGGTACGGTTTTTTTCTGTTTTTATATCATAAATCAAATGAACAGGAAGACTTGACTAATAGAATACAAATTCAGTAGTTAGTAGAGAAAGGCTTGGGCGGAGTGAGAGAATCTCAAGGAAGTAATACCTAGGAGCAGGTACAACATGAATGCTACAGAAAGGAAGAGGCTGGCACGTAGGAAAACATCCTACAGGTTATAGAATCACTTAAAAACACAATGGGCTACCTTACTAGGTGGTGATCTCCCCATCGCTAGAAACATGCAAGACAAGGGATGCTGGGGAATCATTCCTACAGGGGGCAGGAAATTGCACCAGATAACCTGTAAAGACAGAAAGCCTGGGGCTCTTTCTATGCTGTCCGGCTCAGAGGAAGATACTGTGAACTCGGGGCAGGCCCAGCTACGCCAAACCCACTTTAACCCATTATCCCAGAAAGTACAGTGATTCTGAATAGCACAGGGACCCTGGAGATTAGTCAATAATAAATAAAGGATTTCTTCTTTTGTTGGTAGCGTCTGTCCCTGTTTATTAACTCTATTTCTGGGCAGCTGATGGGGGTTCTGGGAGGCAGGCTGCCTTGAGGTATTCCCACTGCTGAGCCGAGGCACCAGACAGCCAGAAGCTGCCTGCACTCCCCAGAAGGGACCCCTCCAGTCTTTCCCCTTTCCCATCTGCAGCACCCTGCTTGCCCGCCCCCCCCCAATCTGTACATCAAACATGACTCACACCGTCTATATCCAGACTCACACCCACCTCCATTGGCTTTCATTTGTGAATGACCTCAACATTAGGGAAATAACAATGATGGCCTTATTTTTAAGCTATTCATTTTATATTTCAGTGCTACATTTTGAAATGTCACTTTTTTTTCCTTTGGTCTTACTTGAAATTTTAAAATTGGAAGCTTTTTTTTCCTTCCTCAAAAACCAAAATGTCTCTTTTTTTTCCTACTGCATTCCTTTTATGTGGTTTTTTTTTATTATTATTAAAATATTTTTGGTTTTGGTACCAGTGATCAAACTCGGGACCTTGCACTTGCAGGGCAGGCGGTGACACCACTGAGCTAAATCCTCGGCCCCCGTTTTGTGCTTTTATGGATGAAGAATGACTGAGTGTAGGAACTGGAAAAGAACTGTCTGACGTCTGAGGAGAGCTCGGAGCAACGTCCTACCCAGCCCTTCCTCCGTGGCCCCGTGCAGCCTGCCTCCCACCACCCATGGCTCACACAGCACCAGTGACAACCCCCGTGATGCACACCAAGGGTCTCTGCTCACTCCTGTGCTCTAGCCTCACCAGGCTTGTGCAAGGTGACCCCTTCTCCTGGAAGCCTTCTTTTGTATTGGGTTCTGTACCTCTGAGTTATTGGATTCTCCTCTTATTCTTTCATGCTAATTCTATGGCTCTTCTGTTGGCTTCAACTTCTCTTCTCAATAAATATCACTTCTGCCTTCTCCTTTCATATCCCTCTCTCACCCTTGAGGCCTGTGGCCTCAGGAAACATGACTCACAGGATTGCAACTCCATCACTGACCCCTTTGCTTAGCAGCAGACTGTCTGTCCACGGCCAGCTGGACACCTCCACTGAACACCCTGCTGACCTTGGAGCCACAGCGGCCCAAGAATTGGCCACCTCATTGTCCTCCACCAGTTCCCTCCTGGCTGCCCTCAGCTGGGTGACAAAGCCGTCTAAGCAAGTTATCTCCAAGGGCCCTGCTGATTCAACACACACTGAACTCATCCTCCTCTTCCATCTCTTTTTCTTGGCTCCCCTTTTGCTTTGCTTCTCGCAATCACAGCTGAGCTCACAACCCCAAAGATCCCAAGGCACAATCACAAAACAGAAAAAACTGAACTTGAACCCAGTCCTGTCCCCAGCTTGGGGCCTTTGTACTTTGTGTACCTCTTTACTCCTCAGTGGCCTCTTAGATGTGTCTTCTCACAGGCTGGGACTTGTGACATTCGTTGCTGGTGGTCCATTCACTGCCCTCCATTTCCTAGCACCCAACCACCCTGTCTCACAGCTCTGTGGCTTTTCTCTGCTTTGCCTCCTCCTCAAACACCTCCTTTCTCTCCCTGGGTTGTCTTCCTATTAGAATGTCACGCCCACTTTTCTGGGCCTTTCCTCAATGCCTTTGCAGATCTCAGCCAACCACAACCATTTCTTGGACGACTCTTGGATGCTCTTCGCCAGTGGTCCTTAACCTTGGCTGTACACGCCAGTCCCCTGGAAAAGCGCTAAAATCCCAGTCCCAGACTGTATCCCAAACCAATTAAATCAGAACCCCCAGGGGAGGAGCCTCATGCTGGCGTGTTTTATGCCTCTCCAGGTGACTCCAATCTGCAGCCAAGGTCGATAGCCACTGCTTGACGCCATTTATCACTTTCTTCCTTGTAGTTGTAATTACACTGTATTTGTCTCATTCCCGCAACTAAATTCGAAACTCCTTGAGGGCACAGACCGTCTTACCGCATCTGCTTCTCCCCTCCAGTGAATCGGAGGTGCAATAAATATTGTTGAATTGCATTTGGAAACTTGGAATTAACCATGAACTTCGACTTTAGATCTTGCCTACAATTTTAGAAGAGGAATCCTGTTAGTGGAGTGCTAATTTGAGTTTTTTTCAAAGACTCTTTCTGCCATTACCAAAAATTTTCTGCTAGGACTTTGGAATCAAAAGAGCTCTCATTAAGACCAACAACCTGCAGGGATGTGTGCGGCTAATTCTATCCTTTGATTTTACACTTTCAGTTTTGAATTCTTCACAAATAAAATAAATATCCTGTTTTTATTTGAGAACCAACCACAAAATGTGACTGTGTGTGTGCTCATTTCTAACTGCAGTAAACAAAAGCAGCCCGGGACATGCACAGTGGTCTGCCTTCCCTAGTTTAGTACAGAAGGTACCACAAGCAAAACTGCAATGTGAACTTAGCACACAGCATCTGACCTCCTTTCGAGAATCGCAGAAAATGAAATGAAAAATGAGACGGGGAAGACTTGCCAGCCCTTCATATGGCTACAGTTGCTAAGGAAACTGCTTTCTTCTCCTCAACCTGTCCAGGGCAGCATGCCTCACACATTCTTCTGGGGTTTTTGAAAATAAGGCTATCAAAGAAAGAAAAGATGATAGAGGATAAAAGTCGGGATCGTATTGGTCTAGACAGAGCCTCACTCTTTCTCTCCGCTATGTAGTTGCCTTCTCAGTCGCCTAGAATATTTGCCACCTGGCAAAACCCTCCTGGAACTAAAATCACAGAATTAGCCAGCAGGGTAAACAGAACAATAGGAAGTCCTACTTGACATGCAGCAGTAGCTAAAAAACTGCTTCCTCACCCCAACCAGGCTCTTTCTTTCCTGCTGGGAAAGTAGGAGGCAACTCGTAACCCAGCAGGAGACAACCTCAGCCCTCTCCTGCCCCATGGCTTAGGAGAAAGTGCTCCAAGACAGCACAAACAGAACTGCACATGTTGGAAGGGACAGGCGGGGATTCCAGGCTCCAAGGTAAGGGAGGCAGGAGGCTGGTCACAAAAAACAGGGGCTTCAGGGAAGGAATCCCAGCTTACCCAAGGCTGGGGAAACAGACCAAAGGACCATATGATGTGTACGGAAGATGCTACTCTATCAACAGCCAATTTGATGAGCAAATATTTCCCCAACATCTACCGAGGAGGCATTATGCTTGGGCACTGGTGGATAGAGATTGATTTGGGAAAGTAACTTTGCTGTAAATATTCCTGCAGTTCAAAGATGATGCCACTTTCCATCTTCTCCCATTTTCCAACAAAATGTTTATTTGTTTGTTGTAGCTCAAATAAAAATTCACTATCTAGATAGGAAACCGGTAGCATTATGTACATTCGTTTTCCCATTGCTGGGACATATTGCTCAATACTCAGAATTTAAGAAGAGATTTCTTTGGCTTATCCATTTCAGAGGTTCAGTCCATGGTCGGCTGATTCCAAGGTAGGAACACCATGGTGAAAGAATATGGTAGAGCAAAGCTGCCTAGTTCACGTTGGTCAGGAAGAAGAGCTGGGGAATAGCACCAGAGAGGAAGGGGCAAGGAACCAAATATACAACCCAAAGTCACATTTCCATGGCCCACCCAGACACACCCAGAAATGTGCTTTATTAGGTGGCTTCCAAGCCAGTCACATTGACAATTAAGCTTAACCATCTCATCATGAGAAATGAGGGAGGGAAATTTGGGTTAGCTGAGAAACACATGGGAGAAAGGGTTTCACTGTTAACCATGGGCACTTTTTTTGTTCATGAAGGTGCTGGGGTTCAAACTCAGGGCCCTGCACATGCTAAGCATGCACTCTATCACTGAACTACCTCCACAGCTCCATACGCACACTTTCAAAATGTGGACTCCTATTATATTATATGGCATGGCTTAAGAAGTTCTTTTTATTCAGACTCCTGAGATATTACAAATGAACCAGTAATAATGTCCTACAATCTAAAGATGATTTTTGCTTTCTCAGTCCTTCAGTCAAAAAGCATTTTTCCTTGTGACCTGAGAGAAAGCCCTGCTGTACAAAGTGGATGGACTCACTACAGTCAGAAATTATGAACTAGCTGGCAAATCATAAATAGGTAACCGACCAGGTTATGCAAGTTCTACTCCCAAACACCAGGATGCACAACATAATTATGGTAATGTGAATACAGTAATAAATGACCAGCGGGATTCTCTCAGAGTATGAAATTCATCCAAACATTGATTATGGCTTTTTTCTTTAATTTTACAGGTGGATGAAAAGATGCCAATGTGTTCTCTCAAATCCGAGTCTCCTGACAGAGGAATTTTCTGAGGCGATCACAGCCAGAGGCTGGTATATTCTGCTAAACCCTAAGATTACCATGGCAGTCACATAGGACCACGAGAGCGCTTTTAACACTTCTGGAAAACTGCTTTGCAGAAAATCAATAGGTCAAAGGGATTTCCTATATCTAAAAAGTGTGACAGTGAAGTACACAAGAAATCCACTTGAAATACAGTATTAAGAGCATATCATAATCTGACTTAAACTCCAAGTCCTGCTGCTCTGTCTCTCACCTGGGCACCGCAGAGATGACACATGAAGCAGGTGAAGTAGGGGCAAAGCCCCTCTCCAGATGTCACAGGCTCTCAGCACTGGCTGCATTTTGAGGCCAAGCAGGGAACAGATCAAAATCCCCAAGTCCAGGACTCCCTCCAGAACAATTGCACCAAAATCTCTAAGTATGAAGGCTGAGTGCTTCCCAGGCTAAGAATCACTGCTTTGTGTGATAAGTAATTCAAGATATGATTATCAAAGAGAAAAAGATTTCTGAATGCAAAGACCATATATAGGATATTTGATGTTGAACTGTGGTTCTGAAGTAGCTAGTGGTGTATTTGTGTGTGTGTGTGTGTGTGTGTGTGTACATGTTACATGATAACATGTTTCCTTGGTGTTCTTACTGTTCTTTCCCTTGTTTGCTTATTTGTGTGTGTGTATGTGTATGTGTGTGTGCATTGGTTTGGTTTGGTTTTTTTTGAGGTCCTGAGTACCGAGCCCATGGCTTTATACATTATAAGCAAGCACTCCACTACTAAGCTACAACCCCAGCCCTATTTGTTTTCATACAATTACCTTAACTAATAAAACCTTGGGGCAACCTGGACACTGAAAGGCACACATCTGAGAAGAGAAGACATGCCTTTCCACTAGCCAATGTCTCAGCCTGCCTGAAGAATGGAGGCTCTCAAACAAGACCTTGGCCACCACTTTCAGAGGTGGCTGACAGATCTTTCTCCCTGCGCCACAAAGCACCTGGTGTTCCCTACCGCACCCACTGGCAAGGACTTGGCTCACATGCTGCAGTGGTCCATTTGCAAGTCTCACGGCCAGCAGCTTTTGAGGCACTTGCAATAAAGCTTCTCCTTAAATATGCCCTCGCTTCCAGACTACGCTTGTCATGTGCTCCGCACGTGTGTGTCCTAGCAGGGCTCAGATCTCCCTTAGGACTTCACTGGAGGGTGCATCTAAAGCGCCTATTTCAAGCAGAGCCCAGATGACCTGTGAACAGAGGCACCTGCAGGCAGCATGCACGTTGCTTCCACTCAGCCTGCTACTCCATACAGCATCTTCGAGTCTGAGGAAAAGAACATGGGGGAGAGCTAAGGAGTGTCTTCATTTCCTTTCCTGTCATTAAGCCCTGTACATCCTGGGCATTGTCAATGCTCCGCAGGCGCCATCTCTATTGCGAGGCCAGGCCGCTTTGATTTCACTTGGTTTGGGATCTAGCTCAACCTTGTCACATGCCAAATGCCCTCTGGGGTGTCCTACTTTTGGGGATCTTCTCCTGTGTCAGAGCTCCGGAAGCTCTGTCCTTCCATCCTTTAGGGGAAGAGCATCTCTCCCCAACTCCCACCCTTCCCAGGATTTTAAAGAGCCCTAAAGCCCATGGGCCTGGCTGTTTCAAAATATGGCACCAAAGCATTTTGCAATCCTGAGCAAAAAATATGAAAATGAGAATTGCTAAGACAAAAGTTATACCAGCCAGGTTGGAAAATAAATGGGGCATGCTCTGAATTTGATTGAAAGAAAAAAAATATTCAAAAAACCATTTGCAAATTGGGCTAAGGAATAAATTCTACTTTCTCTGCCCCTGCCCTGATTTTTCTTGCTTCTTTTCTTCTCTCCCTATCCTATTTCTACTCCTAAGGATTTCTCAAGTCTGAAAATCTAGTGGAAGTGAAAGTAGATTTGCTTGGAGAAACCAAGAATATTTCAAACCACATAGGCCGCAGAAGGATTTGTGGTATGGCAGAATGTCATCGGCTTTGCAGGCTGGGGTGCGAGCCTTGATGTGCCGTATCATGGACATGTACCTTGCACAGCCCTCTTCTTCCCTTTGGGCCTCAATTTTCTCAATAGCAAAAGAAAAACAGTACCTCAGAGGCTTACCATGAGTACTAAATGAAAGCATATGTCATTTTGGTGTTTACTAAATATTGTCTTTAGAAAAATGCAAATCAGAGAAGTTAGGGCTGCAGCCCAGGGGTAGAACACATGCCTCGAATGCATGGGGCTCTGGGTTCAACTCCCAGCACACACACACAAAAAAGATTAACAGTTAAGAGCTTAAGGTTTCAAATTCTATCTGAGAGAAATAAAATGAGCCGAAACACAAACATCCAAGGTGAGGCATTTATTAAGGGACAGAACTGCCGGGCTGTCTCAAACAATGGGGAGAGCAGCCAACAGGGGCTGGGGGCTGGGTGAGTGAGGTTTGTAAGGGCTGAGGAGAGTGTGGTGGAGGCAGATAATTGGCTACAAGTGGGGGTAAGGTAGGAAAAAGCAGGTCTTTGTTCTCTCTGGAGGGACTCGTTCCCTGAAGGCAGGGGCCATTTTAGGGTGTGGGGTTGTCCAGCCATTTTATTTAGCAGAGAACTCTATCACTATCTTTTGAACTTACTGGTTGTATACCCTTGGGATAGTAATTTATACTCTCCAAACTCTAGTTTTTGCAATTATTAAGTAGGAAATAAAATTTAGTTCACTGTATAGGATACATTTTAACTGCTCAAAATCATAATTTTAGAAAATGTTATTTTAAACAACTCTCAAATCTACAGATAGTTATAACATTCTTCTATTAGTTTTTGTATAGGTCTGTCTCAAAATATATGCTTTACTGGTGGGAAGGAAATTTGCTAAAGAACATTGTTGGCTCTTTTCATATATTAAACACATTTGTGTTTGGTTATCAACTTCTTTTTTCTGTGGAATGGTTGTGTTGAATCTGAATCAAAGGTAATTTTGTCCTGAAGTTCAACTATACCATGCCACCATGCACAGGACAGACAGTTGCTCCACTATGGATTAGGAATTTAGTGAGGGCATTAATAGTAAAAAATCAACAAGGAGGGAGTCTTCATTGTAGTGAAGAATTTCAGTGAGCCAGCAGAACCCTGTCCTGTTCTCACAGAGTCAGGGCAGGGAGAGAAGGCAGAATGCGGGACGCTGAGGCCAGACCACCACAGAAGGTACAGCCTGCCTGATCAGACCACACCCTGAAGCCCGGGTGACCCCATGACTTTCTCTTACTACAGACACAATAACAAGAACACACCATCCAGTCTGGACTCCTATACCAGCCGCATCCAGTTTAAGAAGGCGCGTGCTCAAGGGATAAGAGAACCTGGCCCTGGGAACAGAAGCAGGAGACAGGAGCAGGAGAAGCAGTGGTTTCTCCCTTCCTGTCACTGACTTGTCTTGAGAGAAGAGTTTGCAATGTGGTCACCTCGCACGGAGACAGGAAATAAAAGCTTATGATGTTATATGACATCTGGGTGCGCGAATGGATTTTGTGGGACTTTAAATAAACTTTGGATCCTGGAAAGCAGGAATTTTATATTATTATTTTTAGGGATGAACTAAGAACTGAACCATGAAGCTCTCCCAAGTTCGTTAATGAGCACCAATAAACACAACCAACTCATTTTCTCTCTGTCACATACCCTGGACCAACCATGAGGTGTATATGAGTGTGCGTGTGCACACACACACACACACACTCCTTGCAGCAGCACCCCTCAAATCACACCATCTCAGAGATCACTGACTACGCCTCTCCTACCAGGCTCTGATCTCAGGTGCCTACTACTGCTCCGCTGCCATCACCACCAGACGCCCCTGCATCGTCCATCCTCTGTAACTGGCTTCCTACAGTGCGAGCCAGCACGCACTTATTCTGTCCCATGGGCTTCCCTGGACCTGACACATAGCAGGCATTCGTTAAAGCCAGGGAAAGAGAAAAGACGTCAGAGATTTTACAACTTAATTAACATTAACCTGCCCCAGCTTCCATCATTATCTTGTTTCTTTTTCTCATTTTTGCTCTACAGATATAAAAATAGATACTAAATTTCCATATGCATAAGAACTATAAAAGGAAGAACTCAGTGAAAATTCCACTACAAGGAAACGATTAAGTAAATATGGCACATCTTCACAGTAGAAAACTGTGCCACCTTAAAAAAAAAAACTGCTTAGAAGAATATTTACTTGCACGGGGAAAAAAAATCTCAAAACTATATTTAAGGAAAAAAACAGCAAATTGTACAATAAAATGTATTGTAGATCTCCTAATGTGGGAGATATATATATATATATATATATATATATATATATATATATGAATAGACAGGTGTACCCAGAAAATTTTCAAAATAGTTATTTCTGGGTAATGAATCTTTATACCTTTTATCTTTATACCTTTATATATCTTCCCCTACATCATGCAAAATTTCCAGGCAATGAATTTACAATCCAAAAAGGAAATTATTACAAAAATAAAAGCCATATGAACAACAAATAAAAAAGCAATGATTTGAGAAAGTCTCTGCGTGCAAGTCAAGATTCCCAAGCTATGATGCTTTAGTACCAGACGTCATGAAGCCAGGAAGGTTGTTTAATTTTCGTTTCCCAGATCACGATTCCCAGAAACTTCGACTGCTGGGTGAGTGGTTTCTGGTTACTCTATATAACAAATGAAGTGCTTAGTTTTCCTGCTCACTTTTTAAACAAGGTTGACCATCATTTCTGGAGAAGTGCACAGGATTTTATATTTAAATTCTCCTGAAATCTCAAATGGTGCCACAGTTAATTTTATTATTGTTTGCTTATTTGTTTGTGTGTGAGGCTTGTACCAACCCCAACGTGCACACAGGAAACCATAAAATAACCACTTCACTATTTGGAACCTCAGGAAGAGGGGTCTCCGTGTGTACATGGTAACATCTGCTTCTAACTGAAATGATTTATCAAAGTGGCCATCAGCAGGAAGAGGTGGGCAAGTGCATCAATCTAATACAAACACTTTCAGCTCTCAGCCAGAAACACAAAGTCTGGTCTTTTTCCTGGCATTAACACAACATCAGCTGGCTGGCAGAGGCTGCAGAAGTTAATTAATCTCTCAATATCTCAGTCTCCCCATCTGCACAATGGAATTGATACTAGATATCCATTGCCAATGTGTATCTCTGGCCACACAGAGACATTTCTCTCATTTATTCTTCCAATAAACATACTTCAAAGGCCTTTAATGTGCCAGGTATTAGAATTCTAGGTTCTCTGGATCCAGTGTTACTCTTTGTCTCCACATATAGACTGAGATTTGCTGAGTCCCTACTGAGCTTTCACCAGAAACATAGAAAGGAGCTCTCACTGTCTGTCCCTTAGGTTACTACTATAGATTGGGCTTGAGATGTCTCCAAAAGGCAGTAAGTTGAAGGCCTAGTAGTCAGTCCCACTAAGAGAAAGCCCCCTGGGGGCATGTCCTTGAAGGGGACACTAGACCCTCAGGCTCTTCTCTCTCTCTCATTTTGCTTCCTGCCCACCATGAATTGAGTAACTTCCCTTGCCAGGCACACCCACCATGATGCACTTCTTCACCACAGGCCTGAAAACAACTGGGTCAACCAACCATGGACTGTGACCTCTGAAACTGTGAGCCAAACAAACATTTCCTCCTTAGAAGTCAATTGTCTCAGGTATTTCATCACAGTGTCAGAAAGCTGACTGACGCAGCAGCAGAGGTAAAATGGAGGAGGAAGGAAGAATATAGGAGAAAAGTACCACAGCTGTTTGACCCTTGCTAGACATGTCACAGCATGACAGACAATGGTATCAGTTATGTAGAACTCCTGGGGTTTCTCAAAATCACCTTCTAAGCTGAGACCCTCATTGCCATGTGGGTGGCTGTACCTGAAAATAATTAGACTTCAATTTGTTTTATTTTGCATCTACTTGTTTATTTCCTCATCTTTGCTTTGGCCATGCTACTAGGACAAACTGAAAGGCAAAAGCAAATTCATCGTAAACAAAAGGATGGTGACAGATGCTGCAGCAGAGTCAAGAGAGGGATGATTCTGCTTCGTTTCCGCAGTGGGAGAAACCCTTCTCTGGTCTCACAGCAGGCAGAGAGCAGGCTCGCTCTCTGTGGGAGGCCGAGCTGCAGAGTGCGCCTCCCTGGAGCAGTGGGCATCGAAAGACACTGGTGCTCCTAACTTACTATCACCGAGGAGCCCTGCTCTTCAGATTGAAGAAAATAAATGAGAAGAAATTGATTCTGGGATCTCTGGATTCTCTTTAATAGCACTGGAACTGCCCTGTGCCCCCTGAGTCACCGAAGCAGAGCCACCAGGGCCCTTCCCTTGTAAACAACAAGGAAATTGACACTGGTTCAAGTGGCAGTGTGCAGCCTGGCACAGGGCAGAGAGGAAGCTGTGTCTCCAGGATGTGTCTGAAACCAGTAGCAACATGGCTTGTTTGAAGTTTGTCTCGTTTTCCATACTTTTTCTTTTTTGTGTGACTCTAACCCAAGCAGGCAATTCCCAAGCTTTAATTTTAAGCAGTCCAGACTCCTCTCAGATATTTCCCAAATAAAGGAACTGAAACAGACGTGAACCTGCAACACTCACATGTCAAGTGTCATGTGCTATATGTCACTGGCATCAGGCCCCACAGCAGGGAATAATTCACATTGGATGCTGTGAAAAGGTATTGCTATAGGATGGTGCAAGGACAAATCCTTATATGAAAGGACTTAACCTTGAGCATTACATGAGTAGGGACATAATAGTAGTCTATATTACTATATATATGGATATCCACACTTTGTGAGAGCATTATTCACAATAGTCAAAAAGGGAAGCAACCCAAGCATCCATCCATGGATAAATGGATACACAAGTTGTGGTCTGTACACGCACTTGAATGTTCTTCAGTTTTTCAAGGGAAGGAAATATTTATACATGCTGCAATGTGAAGGAACCATGAGGATGTTATGCTCAGTAAAATAAGCCATCACAAAAGGACAGTATTGTATGATTCCACTTACAAGAAGTAGTAACTAGAGTAGTCAAATTCATAGAGCCAGGAATAACAAGGGTAGTTGCCAGCATCTGGAAGGAGGGAATGAGCAATTATAGTTTAATGAGCACCAGTTTTGATTAGGAAAGGTGAATTTCCGGAGATGAATGAGGCTGACAGTTACACAATAACATGAATGTACTTTAATACCACAGAATTGTAGACTTTAAAATGTATTATGCACCTGGAACTATAGCTCAGTTGCAGAACATTTTCCTAGCATGAGCAAGTCTCTGGGTTCAGTTCTCAGCATTCCTACAAAATAGGCTTACATGGTAAATTTTATGTGTATTTATGGCTTCAATATAGTGTCCCCCCATAGACTCACGTTTTGAGGGTTTGATCCCTAGTGCAGCAATGTTTGGAGGTGAGGGCTAGAGAGGGAACTGGATCATGAGGGCTTTAACTTTATCAGTGGATGAATCCACTGATAAGATCATAATTGTAAAGAATTATTAGGAGGTGACAGAAATAGGAGGTGTGCCCTAGTTGAAAGCTGTGAATCATCAAGATGTGACCTTGGGTACCATACTGCCTCACTGACCGTTTCCCCTCTGGCTCTTTTCCTTCTCTCTCTGCTTTCTGGCTACTATGAGGTGAGTAGTTTTGTTCTGCCACATTCTTCCAATATGATGTTTCTACCTTACCATACACCTGACCATGGACTGAAACCTCTGAAACTGTAAGCCAAAATAAACCTTTCAGTTAATATTCTCAGGGATCTTGTCACAATGCAAAGCTAACACAATATATTACTAAATTTTTTAAAAAGCTTAATGGTCATAAAATATCTTCTGTCCAAAAGTTACAGAAATACAGTTTTTGATCCCAAAGATTTCTATAAACAGTCATTGAAAACTGTGTTACCCCCAGGGACAATGCATGTCCTTCTGTTCATCTGCCCATTTCATTCCATAACTGTGAGAGGCAGTAAGATGACTATCCAAAATGCAGGGTGAAATTTCTAGCTGTAAGGAAGGACAGAGTTCTTTTCTCCTGCAAACTTGAAGGCTTCTCATGCCCATGAAAACTGACTATCTGATATTCATTGACTTCTACTAGACCCTATCATTTGTCTACCAGGATCAAGTAGCATCAAGTACCCACAGGATGCAGAGCACTGGGTGAGTCTTAATGGAAAGGACAAAGAGAGGTGATGCTCAGCTCATCCTTTCCAAACCTCACAGAGGACTTGAGACCCTAAGCCCCACAGGCAAAGGTAAAAATCAGTGAAAGGTGGTCATGCATAAATACTAGATCAGCACAGCAATTCTGACAAATGAGCAAATAAGAACTTACAGAAAGGAAAGAAAACAAGCTAAATAACTTCTCCATGTTAAAGCAAGACTTCAGATACAAGTATTTTTGCACCACCAACAAAGAGTGTTCCTTGTGTCCCCTCTGTGCCAGAAAGAGTGACGATCTTTTCATATGAATCACCTCATTAATGCCATGTAAGAACTTGGTGAGGTTGTGGCTGTTATCCCAATAACACAGAAGAGGAGACAGGTTTGTTTACTGAACAAGGCACTCGGTCATTAAATGAGAAGACTGAGTTCTCATCCAGCTCAGTCGAGCACCGCATTCTCACTCACTACTGAACAGACACCATCACGCGCCACATCTCATTTCCTTTTTGTACCCTTTAAGTGGACTTTTACTATTTGCTTATACAAAACTATAAAATAGTTGGCATGAGTAACTGCTGAGGGTACAAACTATGTCAAGCATCTACAGCAAATACTACTTAGATTTGGATAGTCAGAGGCACATATGGACAAAAGATAAAAAAAAGAGAAAAATCCCAGGTTGTGATTCTGTACCACAGAATGACAATTAGCATTCTAGGAAACATGCGTGCACTAATTAATCATGGATGTCACTGATTGCTTTAGGACACATGGATGAGAAACTGCTTCTTATATCCCATTTCATATGAAGGATAGTTCTTTTCATGATTCTAAAAAAGATGGGTATTATAACATCTTTGGAATGACATCAGTTTATAAAGCACGCGGAGGTCATCTAAGATTTGGAAGTCTGAATGTTGACGTTAAAAGGTATAGGGAGACAGACCTCGTGCTTTCAAAAGGCCCACTCAAACGTCTCTGGATTCTTATACCTCAAACACCAACAATAGTCAGGCTTCTCTCACAGGGGTACACCTTTATGCCGATGCCAACAGCAAGGCTCACTAGAATATGCGATTGGGGACATTTTTGTAACAGCAAGCATCCACTTGTGTTGATTCATCCACAGGTTTTCCAGCCAGATGCCCCAGTGGCAAAGCCCTGGAGCCTTCCCTTCATTCGTTCTCTGCTCCAGCCATCCGAGGTAATCCTTCCTCTGTCTCTCCTGACCTGCTGGGCACAAACAGAATCTAGCCAAGGAATAAACAAACCTTCTGGAGTGGATGAGCCAGGCTGCTCCAAGGAACACATGGGAAGGATCTGCAGAGGTTGAAGGCTGAGCTTGAAGGGGCTGCCTGTCTCTGCCCTGGACACCTTCCCTTGGACAGAACTGATGGCAAGGTAGAAAGGTCAAGAACACCAGTGAAAGAAAGGAAATAAAATAGTCTGAAAAAAATAAATAAATGAAGTAAAATAAATAGTCTGCCTGCTGCAGTGAAGAAACCTTCTGTACCTGAGTCAGAATCCTGTTTGTATTCAAATTGGTTTTAAGTTTGTAGTGAGGTCTTATGAGCTGAACCTTCTGTCTCACTGCTAGGTGGGCAAGGAAACGATGTGATGAGTGTGCATGTGTGTCATATGCACGGTGTGTGAGTGCAGGATGCATACGTGAATGCATGTGCACATTTTCTTCAATCAGAAATACTATGGTTTAGTCCCAGTTAATGGTTAGAGGGGAGAGAAACCGGTGAGGACAGGCTGCCATGTACTCTCTTGTTCTATTGATGACTATGCCTTAAGACAAGAAAGCCTGCCAGAGAGAAAGAAAACTACCTTTCATTAAGTACTTACTGTATGCAGGTGATTCACTTGAGGTAGATCGTTAAATCTCACAAAACAACTTTCAGAGTTACTATTATCTCCATTTTATAGTTGTAGAGACTGAATCCCAGAAAAGTTAGTTACCTAGTCAATGATCCAAGGAAAACAAGTGATGGAGTGATATTCCATCTTGGGTGTTCCTACCCTCCCCCAGCAGAGGGAGGCCAGCTGGGCTGAAGGATGAGCAGGCCAAAAACTGATCAGCTCATTAGCTGACAGCAAAGTAAACTAAGTACACCTTTTCTTAATATGCTTGTAACAATCACTGACAGTCAAATAATGCACTTCAAAGGGCTCTGAATATGAAGCTGAATGAGACTATGATATCTTAAAATATGGAAAAACCACATAAGATTCAGAGACTGAGCATAGGACACAGCTTAAAGAGCTGTTGATCTTGGAAGATTTAAATATACAGAATTCATATTGAATTTTACATGAGGATATATATTCCGTCAGTTGCTTTTTCACTCTTATTTCACCAAAAAGGTTTTTTAAGAAAATGTATGATCAAAGGAGAAACACGATAATGTGTTTATTAATAACCCTCAGGAGCCAGCCAGACCATAAACTCATAGCTAAGCTAGCAACTACTACAAACCATATTCTCAGTATAGGAAAAATCTACAAGCGAAAATAAAAACTGTTTAGGGCAAGTGACTTAGTGATAGAAACTTAAGAAATAGCAGCTTATAATAAATCAAAGATGGCCACAATTTTTATTTATTTATTTCTACATTCTTCTCATGAAGAGTTTGGATTTATGACCACTCTTGAATTAGGTTTCTTTTAATCTAGGTAGGCTCTTGACTCCTTGACCCATGGAACACAGCAGAAGTGACTCTGTTCACTTCTGGACCCAGGCACAAGAAAGACCAACAGTTTCTTGGAGCTGGGCCACCATGCTATGAGGAAGCCCAAGCCGTCCCACAGAGGTGCTCAGGGGGAGAAGAAATGAGACACACAGCCACAATCTCAGCTGGGCTTGCAAATGACAACCATTATCAAATATGACGGCAAGCTTGAGAGTGATCTTCAATCACCTCGATAGTGCCTGTGGAGCAGGAGCCCTGTCCAAAAGGCAGATTTGTGAGCAAAATAAATAACTGGTTGTTCATTCCACTAAGTATCAGTGGGGATCATGTGCGGCAATAGAGAACAAAAACACATCTCATCGCATCCTAAACACTGAATAAGACTTGAAATTGCAGAGATGTTTGTTTTTATCTTGCTTGTTGTCGGCCTCCCCAACGGTTACCCTGCCCCAGTCCTGTCTTGCCTAGATGACCTACCTGAATTCCTCCTGCACCCTAATGTTGCTTATCCCTGAAGTCCCTCTTCAGTTACACCAGCTAAACTGGGTGAGTGTAAGGTGGCTGCAGAGTGGCCACCAGGAAACTACTACCTGCGTTGCAATGCTATCTACATGGTAAATGACACCCCCCCTCCAGCAACGTGACAGTTGACAGTTGCCATGACAATGACTGAAAAGAACTATAAGGAGAGCAAAAAGAAGCCTGGACCCAAATTCCCAGAAAATCTCTGCCCAGTCCCAGAAAAGACATGAATATCCCTTCCTTTTATTAGCCTATCCCTCCCCTCATGTCTGTCACCACATCTATAGCCTCCCAAACTCCAACAGGTTACAGACTGGATTTGCAGTTTAGCTACACTTCTCCCATTCTTCTTGGCCAAGAATAAAAGTCTCCTTAGTTGCACAGTCAGTCCTGAGTCTTCTTACTGGTTCCGCAGTTCTGAGAGGAATAAAGGGCCCAGACTGGGGTCAGACACAGATAACAGCCCTAGAACACAAGCTGAACACGGGAGCGCACTGCACCTGTGCCCCACATCTCTCCCCACCCAGCGATCCTCTTGCCCGGGAGTGGCACCCCGTAAGAGGTCTGGGGGTCCATGTATCAGTGACACCAGCATCCTGCTTGCTGTAGGCTACACTCCTGCCTCCCTGCCTACTTTAAGGGACAGAATTAGACTCATTTTAAACACCTTATCAGTTACACTGAGATTTTGATTAAACGAAGGCATGGCAACAAGTAACAAAGAACTGATACTCGGCAAATAGAAGACCCTACACAGTGTGCAAGGGGGACCCCCGGGATCTTCGGACAGGTATTAGGGGTCTCTGTGCTCAGCAAGTGGCGAGGGGCAGCATCTACCAGCCTCTGTATCTCTGTGATAAGGCAGAGCCACAGCACCTTTCCGATGTCCCTATTCTGAGTTGAGCAGTCTGTGGCCTACAGTAATGATTCAAGTGACACCAAGAAGGAAAACAATGCAGGATTTGGTCCATGGATAAATCACTTAATGTTCTCTGTGTTTCACGTGCAGGGTCTGTAAGGTCACTTTCTTAAAATGAGCCCTACTTAGCCAGGTGTGGTGGTGCACACCTGTAACCCTAGTACCCAGGAGGCTGAGGCAAGAAGATCACTATTTTGACCCCAGGCTGGGAAACTGAGTGACTTAGCAATGCCCTGTGTCTGTAAAACAGAAAATAAATACATAAATAAACAGAGTTGAAGCTGTATCTCAGCACAAAGGCCCTAGGTTCAATCCTCAATGCCACCCTTGCCCCCCCAAAGCCCTACTTAACGTGATTTTTAATGTCCCCAATAAAATAATGGCTGTGAAAGCATTTTCAACTGTATAAGGCAGTTTAATTTTTTAGTCAGCACCATTATTTTCATGATGATGGGTGAGGTAATATTTATGAAAGACTTGGAACAGTGCTTAACACATAGTAAGTGCTGTTTATACACTAGTAAGTGTATGTCTAATAAAATAATAAAATAAAAGGGATCCTTATGCCTCTACCCTCCGTGGGCATCCTCATCACCAAAGCCCCTGCCCCTGCCCCTAGCCCCTGGTAGTCCTCCCAACCTGGCTGTCTGCATCCCAGAGAGACTGTCTTTCTCTTCTCTTTTCCCTGCCACAGGCCCTTGGCACAAGCTGTTCCTTCTATCCCAGAATAATCTTCCTGGGTCTTTCTAGGCTTGTCTCTTACTCATCCTTCAGAGACTTTCTATGATCCCCTAAATATGTAAATCAGACTCCACTCCCACCAGTGAGCCCCTTTGGGGCACATCGTCTTAGTCATTATCCATAAGACTCAGTCCTATATAAAATTATGTTATTAATCTGTGCACTATAACATAACTTCCGGTTTCTCCCCACTAGAACACAAGCTTACTGGGATTGGGAACTTAGCTATCTTGTATGTGTTTAAATCTCGTGTCTAGGAAAATATCTGGCACTTAGTACATGTCGAGCAAATATCTGGTAGAGGAATAAATGAAACCTCTCTTTTGGAATACCAATAATCCTTGTTAAGTGTGGTCCTCAGTACTGGACTCAGTACCTTGCTGATACCAACCCAGACTCATTGTAAGCACTATTGACGTCGTCAGACAGCCTGAGATCAGATGTTTCTTTTGGCAAACTCACTCAGATATTAACTCACAGCATGCCTTCAATGCCTTCAACTCAAATCTCTGAGTCTTCCAGATTTCTTTAATGCTACTCCTAGGCTTGCTGTATTTATGTTTGTCCACACCTGGCGGAGGGGCTTTAACCCTTCCCTGCCTACCCAGCCTAAGGCCCTCGCAACAGATAAGACAGGTAACTCAGCACAGGAACTCCCCAGGGCTCTGCCTGCAACTGCTCCCCACCCTCTGCACTTCCCTGTCTACAGATCCCTATCTGGCTGGTTGTGTAGCCTCAGGCCCCCTGCTCCTCTAACCTCTTCCAGCATTTTTTTTTTCATTTCAGTGTCCATAAATAAAATTTCATTGTAACATATTTACATTCAACGGTTATTTACTGTCTGCTTTGGCTATGAAGGCCGAACTGAGTAGCTACAGGCCTCCAAAGGGCCTTTACAGGAAAAATCTCTCAATGTCTATTATTTATTTATTTGGGGCCTACAAATAGATTTAAGTCCAAATATGAGAAATTCAGTATTATAAATTTTTATTTCAAAGCTTTGATATAGCAGCATACAAAAGCAATATGAAAAGTACCGCATACCAGAAGCATTTGTAGATCTGACATGTTTGGATAGTTAGGAAGGTTCCCTAGCTTGTGCTGGCTTTGACCACGCCCGCAAAGCTGCAGGACAATCTTGACCTATGAGGAAATTTGTGAGTTAAATGACTGTTAAATGACCTGGCCAGCTTTGGGTTCCGCTTCTCCTCTAGACAGAGTCACCCTGCCTGCCACACGTCCATGCCCACTCAGGGTGCTACACTGAAATCAGGCTTCAACCCCAACCCTCCCTTGTCTGCGAGACAAGAACAAATAAGAGTGAGGGGTGTGCACGCGGGTGTGGGCTTCTGCATGTGTGTGCCCAAACCTAAAGTGAAGGACCTTCAATTTACCTTCACAAAAGTCTCTCTTGCTGGATTTACTCCAGTCCAGTATTTCTGGATTTGCATTCAGTTTTGTTGGATGTCTTTGCTGTGCTCATTCTGCTTCACAAAATCAACAGAAGTGATCAGTGTGCCATGAATAATCTCAACCAGGTCACTGACAACAAATATTATTTGAACAGCACAAATCCTGTTTAAAGGTCCTCCAGGATGACAATGATCCACTAATTGGCAATTTCCAAATCCAGTAACTATTGGCAGTGTAACCTAAGCACAGGATCATCCAATCCACACGGGTTCCCGCAAATACACAGACTGTAAACTGGCCTGCTGAGACTTGGTTGTCTGCATGGACAAAATAGTTCTTTCTGCTAGCCTCCTCACAGGCAGCACACAGTTAGGATCTAGAAATCCTCCCAGGAGGTAAAATGCCGCCATCAACTTTGTCCCCTGCTACCCAGCAAGAAAGAACGTGGCCAGGACCCAGCGTCCAGCAGAGTGTGTCTTGAGCCATGGAGATTCGGTGGGAGTTCCTTGCTGCACCTGCTCGGATCGGTTCTGCATTGTAAAGTGGTGATCACGACCCAGTCAATCTGGATGGGATCCAGATAGACTCTCGCACCTGCCCTGGTTGGACCCCTTGAGGAGGAGAGTCCTCCATGCGGCACTCATTGGAAACCGTGAGTAACCCATCAGGAGACCAAGGGAGAAAACGTCTTTCTGCCTGAGCTAGAAGGAAAGAGAGATCGCTCAATGTGCAGACTAGAAATGTTACTTCAATGAGGAAGAAATGGGGAAGCCGATGGGGGAAGTCAGTGGTATCTTTGGAGAAGCTCTTTGCTGTAACAGAAGGAAAGATAAAGCCAAAGATTACTTCCTACAGAAAAGAGAGGGAAAGATGCCTTTAATCTACCCTTCCTTGTGCTCCCCGCATAGTTATTATCTCTGCTTCTAAAAGAGACGTGCATGGCGCAGTGGCACACCCCTGTAATCCCAGCTAACTCCAAAGGCTGAGGCAGGAGGATTGCGAGTTTCCAGCCAGCCTGGGCAACACAGTAAGACCCCATTTCAGAAAATAATGAAACAAACAAAAAGAATGATGTGCCAAAGAGCTGATGGGGTCAGGAAAAAAGACAAACTATTGATAATAAAACACCTTGTTTTTTATTTACGTTTTCATAGCTTTTTCCCTCATTGGATAGATTTTACTTATTAGTGATTAATAATAGGTCTTTCTTGACACAAATCTCAGCTACCAAAAGAAAACAGAACAATTCTTCTACTTTTTGAGGAGTTAGGAATTTGACATCCTATAAATGGATCTTACTGAGCGAACAGCATGAGAAATGTGAGCAAAGGTAATCAGAAAATGATCAGAATTTGGAGTCCATAGCTCAAATAAATTTTACCCCATCTTCTAACCTGGCTATTCATTAAATCTACAAAAAGTAGGCCCACTCACTCTCCAAATTCCTAGAAAAAAATAATTTTTCTTAGAGATAATTTTCCTTTATTAACTGAGAAGAAATACACACGAATCTTTTTTAACTGTACACAGAGAAGAAACAGAGATGCCAAATACCAGAAGGCATGAATCCAAGTCACTTTGTGGAAATATCAAAACAAATGCACCTTTGTTCATTCATTCAATAAATATTAACGGTCATTTGTTATATGCAGTACCCTTCATTAGATACTTTGAGGGAAATGGCAAGGCACAAAAGAAAACATCTCTCTCTTTTCCAGAACTTTATGTTTCTTATTAGACAAACTCAAATGTCTATAACAATAAAAGAATTGTATATGACAGTGCAAAGATACCAACCCTGTATTTATACTAACTATCTGCTGCTATGTAATAAATTACTACAAACTTAGCAACATGTATTAGTCAGTTTTTCCACTCCTGGACACAATACCTGATACCCACAACGTAAAGGAGGAAGGTTTCATTTTAAAAGGGTAGAAATATCATGACAGAAGGGCATGGTGGAGCAAAGCTGCTTAGTTCATGGCCGCCAGGAAGCAGAGCAGGGAACAGTGTCAGAGAGGAAGATGCATTTATAGTTTGTCAAATCCCTAACTCTTCAGAAAGTAGAAGAATGTTCTGTTTTCTTTTGGTAGCTGAGATTTGTGTCAAGAAGGACACATAGCAATCACTTATAAGGGTCAAAAGCCAAGAAGTACAAAGTGAAAGTAATTTCTTGTGACTTACTTGAGTGTCACCAAATGGCACCTAAGTGAATTAGTGCTAATGTTCCAATGAGTGTCATATGCACTTTTTTCTTCTTCCCAATTTCTTCACTTGTTTTCCTAACCTTTTAACAGTCTTGAAGACAAAATTTCCCTCTCTTCAGGGAGCAATAATACTCCAAGTAAAAGTAGAAAAGTTGATGTGTTCTTCAAACTCTAGGGCTAAGCCCAGCCATCAGTATTTTTGTTTCCTACTCCACTGTGGGGTGAGACTTGAGAGCTTCTCCCATGTGTGTCCCAGTTCTCTAACTACATTTGGTTCCTGTATTTGAAGACGTAGAAAAACTTTGATTGAGGGGCAGAATGAGGAAGAACTTACAAAACATATCAGAAAAACACCAGCAAAGACACAAAGACACAAATGTAACTATTTATCTTTAATAAGGTGGGGCGTCGGGTAAAATGGTGGATCTCAAATGGCATGAGCACTAGTGTCCCATAGGACCTGTATTTAACTAATATCCTGTCGTGTCCTGGACCACTTATGTTAGAATCCAATGGAGAGACCCCAGGATGTCCTCCCAAGAAGACTCCAACTCTTTCCTGTTCCACTGAGGCAGCTTCTTTCAAAGGTCACCAGAAACTGCAGAGTGTAGCAAGGTGGAGAACACTGAGTTAGGATCATTTCCTCTTACATCTAACCAAGAGAGACATTCTAAGTCAAGGTTATTGATCCAAACTGTTCAAACTACTACTCAAACACCGGTTCTAACAATTACCCAACCTACAGCTCTGGGCACTTCAACAAATTCCTACTTTCCTCAGTTGGGGGGCTGAATAAGATGGACTCTGTTTCCAGACCTGTACAGAGAAGGAGACAGGCACAAGAAATGCTTCTTATACAACATTAATAAACAACAAACAGGGACTTAAAGAATACAGAAGAGCATTTCATTCAAAAGTAGCAAGGATAATGGAGAAAAGAGGAGAGCGAGAATAAACAAACTACTTTCTAAGAAAGCCAAATGGGATTCTCAAGTTGGGCATGAGCAGGAGTATCCCAGGTAGAGGGAACAGCTTGAAGAAGGTTAGAAATTTGAAAGTCTATGACAGTGGTAGCAAACCTATGGCACACGTGCCGCAGTGGGCTGTTTGAACCATTGAAAGCTCTAAAAGGTTCATCATCGCTGGTCTGTGACATATAAAACTCCACTGTGCGATGTGGTCTGAGGGGAGACAAAGAAGCTGGCGATGGGATTGAAGGCAAAGCCTTTGGTTAGGAAGGAAACAGCAGGTCCTATCCAAGGGCCACGCCAATCCATTGGAAAAATGCACGCTGGCTATGCAGGGAGTGTTCGGATCGGTTCTGCATTGTAAAGTGGTGACTCTGGTGACATGCTGATTGAATTTCAGAGTCAGGAAGCCTAACTAACAGGAGCCCAAGAGAGAAATTACAAGGACCAAACTAAGTCCAGAAAGAAAGGTTAGAGAGCCAAGTGGAGATCTCAGTGCATAAGATATGGTGACTGACTCAATGAGTCCTAACTTTCTGGATTGAGCCACAAGGGGAATGAGTGACATGTTCACTGAAGAAAAGCATGTTTGAAGGGATCCCAGTCCCAGAAAAAAAAATGAAGCCTGTGGGTGAACCTTCATGGAAGAACTCAACTGTTATTTTCAGAGACGCTCCAGGCCCTGGACACAACTGCTGTTATGGGGAAGGTGGCTGGGGGCCTCCTCAAGCCTAACATTCTCCAACTGGAAAGCCATTTGGACAGTTCCTGGAATTCTTGACCACAATTTAGGATGACCACACTCTTTTCAACCAGAACTCAGATGAGCCCAAGAAAAATTCATCTTTCCCTGCCCTCTGGAATGTTACTTTCTGACCAATCCCGAACCCCAGAGTTCAAGGACCCAAGGCTCTTGTGGTTCTACTCCAAAGAGAAGTACTGCACTCATTATGACCCCCAGCCCAGAGGACAAGCAAGAGGCCCATTAGGTTCTGAGGCCCAAATGGATCCATATTGTTTCCATGGCAGCACTTGAAAACTGTGACAGTGAAGAAGAATTGGGAGGTTGAGGGCCCTGCACCTAAACTCTAGATCATTCTCCAAAGCCTGGGTCTCTGGGGATGAGCCACTTTGAGCTGGATCAGACCCAGTGGGGTTGGCAACACTACGTCACCTGGAGGGTAGGTGTCCTACCACCCTCTCCTCCAGGAAAACAGTGAATGGTGATTTAAAAATTCACTTGAGAAAGTGAATTAACTGCTCCCAAAATTCCATGCTATTTTCACTTTGTGGTCTTTGTTTCCTTCTGACAAATGCTTAAGATTGTGTCAAAAACACACAGAACTACAATCCTGCCGTGTTACACTGACATTATTCACACTTGCTAATGATTAACTCCCTTTGACACTGTAGCATTGTAGGAGGTAGAGTTAAACAAACAGCTTCAGGGGGCCCAAAAATGAGTTACAGGAGACTGGGCCAACTGACTTGGAAGAACTCCAGTGCTATTTCCCTAGTTTAGACTTGTCCTAAGGGGCATTTCCATTTGGGGACCTGAAGTTCTGAAATTCCTTCCTCTTCCTGGTTCAACAAAACTTTAATTTATTGACCTGCAGGGCACAGTCTAAGACATCTGTTAAGTCTGGCATTTCCTTGACCTGTGCAGAGAATTCTGTTGAGTAAAAATGGTTCGCTTTTTGTTCATTCCAGTTTTTGGATTTACAGTGTGCAAGCCTCCAGTCTCTGGTCGAAAGGATGCCTTGTTATAAACCCAAGAAACCAAAAGAATTTTGTTCTTTCTGGGGGAATCACCTCCATGAAGGGGAATCACCTCTTTTGCAATATGACAGACAACACTTTGAGTAGATACCCAAGAATCTTTTTACTGTACAAGGAGAAGAGGAGAAAATTTCTCAAAAGCAAATTTTTGTGCTTTGTATGGTAAAAATCAGTCCTGCGAGAATGTGAGAAAATTCCTGTATACCAGCCAATCAATTGCTTTACGAGAACTGTCTAATAGCTCATGTTCACCTTGAATGAAAAAGATAATGAAACATAAACAAGCTTTGGAACCAAGAAAAAGGAACAGAAATGCTTACAAAGCTCCCACCTGTACTTGCTTCAGCCAGCAACCCACAGCCCCAGCAGTGCATGGCAGGCCTCAGAGATGAGACTAAAGGTGATATGTTCACTACTCCACATGAAAGGTTCTCTGGATAATGCTTAATAGTGCTTCACCTCTGTTTCTATCAGCTCTTTTGGCCATAAGAGGAAATGTCCATGGGAATTATGCTGAAAAAAAAGACCTGGGGTTAGAGCTTTATAGCCCTTGGGTCAGCTAAGGAGTAAGAGGTAGAAAACTTGCACAAGGAAAGGAAAAGAAAGAAAGAAAAGAAAAAGGAAAGGAAAGAAGGGAAGGAAGGAAGGAAGGAAGGAAGAAAGCTTTTTTAAAAAATGAAATTTCTTTTTCAGTATATCCAGATCAAAAGAGGAAATAATTCCAATTTGTTTATAGAGAATGTAGACATGCCCGGAGGTTACGATAAATTGAGATCTAGACTTCATATGGGATTTGAGCCTGCACAGCTTATAATAATGCTAGGCTGTTTGCAGTGTCTTTAATACAGACAAGGTCCTCAGACCTCTCAAAGCCAGTATAATTGAAAATCTTAGGCAAGAGAAGATTAAGCTGTTTGATCAAGGATAGAAAGAGATACATTTTCATTGATGTCTAAGAGAAATGAAGGAAGTTTTTTAAAATGGCAAAAAATAGACTTATGTCTATAAGAATTTCAGGGTTGAACATATAACAGTCTTTATATAAACTTCATTTTCTAATCACCTATGATAGGATTACATCTTAACATTTGATGAAAAAGGGAAGTTATTTTCAGATTTTTTCTGTATTTAAGTAAGGAAAGAAAACAAAATTACACATTCATAAAACATATGATTACAGACTTCCCTTGTTTTCTAAAATACAAGATCAAGCTCACTGAGGAAGAAGAAAGGGAACTACTTGTGACTCACATTAAATTACCAACAATAATAAGAAAAAGTATTAAACTTGGTAGACTGTCAAAAATATTGCCCCAGTGGGACATTTTCTTTTAGCTTTCCAGCAGCGGCAAGGAAATTGCAGTGACCTGCCAGAATTATTTTTTCTGCAAGCAAGTACAAATGTTGGGGCACAATCTATGATGGAGAGCCCAGCTATTGCTCCTTGTCCAGATATGGACCTCAGACTGGTGTCTATGGGTCTCCTTCCCCACACCGGCTCCATCCAGCAAAACAGAGCTGGATGCTCCCTGTGTCATGTGCAGTTTTTTAGCAGAGTGAATGCAGATTAGTGTCAGGTCTTTCTTAAATTTATCCTAAGCCCTGTAGCAATCTGCATTGCTAAGGAAAAGTTGGAAGCCAAGATTCATCTGAATGTAAGAGTTCTTTCAACTTTATACGTTCTACTCCAAAGAGCAAGTTTTACAAGAGTGCTGCCTAAGGAACCCAGGTGGAATCCTGTTGGCTGCAAAATGAATGAAAACAATGAACAATCTGACTGTGGTAGGAATGAATTCACATGAAACAATCTAGTTGCATATCTTTGCCTAGGGTTGCCATGACAACAACAGCCTGGATGCTTGAACAATAAAAAATTTATTTTCTCATATTTTTGGAAGCTGGAAGTCCCAGGTCAAGGTGTCAGTAGGGTTAGCTTCTTCTGAAGCCTCTCTCCTTGGCTTGTAAGTGGCCATCTTCTCCCTGTGTCTTCACACTGTCTTCCCCCTGTGTGTCTACGTCTTAATCTTCTGTTCTTATAAGGGCATAAATTATACTGGGTCAGCCCCCACCCTAATGTCCTCACATTAACTTAATTGTTTCTTTAATGACCCTATCTCCAAAGACAGTAAAGTCACATTCCCAGGTACTTGGGATTGTTTCTTGGTCATATGAATTTGTGGAAACATAATTCAGCCCATAGTTCAATAGTTAAATATGAGAATGTTCCTACAGGGGACCACCACAATGAAGAAAAGGAATTCAGCTGGGCGTAGTGGCATACCCTTCCAGTTCCAGCTACCCAAGAGGCTGAGGCAAGAGCAACACATGAGTCCAGGAGTTTGAAGCCAGCTTGGGAAACTAGGCAATCCACCTCAAAAACTAAATAGGAAAGAAGAGAAGGAAGGAAGGAAGGAAGGAAGGAAGGAAGGAAGGAAGGAAGGAAGGAAAAGAGAAAGTGAGAAAGATCATGAGCACAGAAACTGAAAGAACTGCATGTGATTTCTTTGGAACAACTCAACCTGTCCTTCTTGTAGCTAAAAGTTACCTACAGTGGAGAGGAAAATTCGAGAGTCCTGCATCCTCTCCCATCTCCCCACCAAAAAAACCTTAAATTTATCTCTAAAATTATGCTAGAGTGTTTCAAAATTAGCATGACAAAGACTCATGTTCTATCTTTTCTCCAGGAAGAGGAGATAAGAATGTACTGTCCTACACAGATTCCTTCTCACGGCCAATGAGAAGCAATGATGGGAGTGAGCATCATATGTGGGACATGGTGCCTCATTGAAGGTCAGTTGCATCACACGTCTCTGATTTGAAATAAGTGTCTACTTTATAATCACAAACAGTACAAATAATTTTTTAATAAATCAAGAAACCTGTGCCCTCAAGAAACGTATAATGTCTAAAATGAATTTTAGTTTCCCTCCTGCCTTTCCTTTTATGATTAATTCATTAATAAACATGTCCAGCATGTAGTAAATTCCAGAAGCCATGCTAGACCGTGTCTACCCTGAAGGTAGTCACACCCTAGAAGACAAGACAGACAGGGGAAAAAACGCATAGTTAACCAAGTCCTAGACAAAACCATAATGCTGGTGTGACAGCTACTTGATGTGTCAACTTGGCTGGGCCATACTCAAAGTATTTGGTCAAATACTATTTTGGATGGTTCCATGAAGGTGTTTGTGGATGAGATTAACGTTTAAATTAGCAGACATTGAGTAAAGCAGATTGCCCTGCCCAATATGGGTGTTCCTCATACAGTCAGTGGAACCGAGACTCACCTGCCCCAAGCAAGAAGAAACTGCCAGCAGACAGCCTTAAGACTCAGACTGCTACTCTTCACGGGCCTCCAACTTGGTGGGTGTCCCCTGGACAATAGCATAGTAATTGAATGTGTTCCAATATCCTCAACTTCTCCACTCACATTTATGATTGTGATCAGATTTATAAGAAAGCACAAAAATAGGATCTACAAATGGCATGGTGAGAGAATTTAGCCACTACATGGCACCCTCAGTGCTGCATTGCCCACTAGTTAAATTCAGGGAAAGGGAGGACAGTTGTTGTAAACACACCAAGAGAGGGATTTGTGCACAATTTAAATGAATGGGTTTTAAAATATTTTTATATTTCATAATTCTAGAAAATGGTATGTTAAAACAGAAATCCTTTACCTATAGTCACCTAGAAATGTTACAAGAAAGTTGAATAGCTGAGGACTGAAAGAAGAGGAGGGGAGAGAGATTGTTGATACTAGAAATAAAAAAGAAGGTGAAGCTTGAATTTTGACAAAATCCATGCTAAGTGATCATGGGCAGAGGCGGGAGGGGCTGATTGAAGGAGTAAAGGCTAACAGCTTGGATTGTATAATGAATGCAGTCACAAGATGTGGCTGATTGAAATGTAACTCACAGATAAAATCAGGTTTTAAAGGCACAGAAAAACTCTGTCTATGTCTCAGGGACCTGACAGAAAATAGCTTGATCCTGGGCAGGGACATTTGTTAAGAAAAAACAAGTCTTGGACTGAGCCTCTGTATGCTGTTATTCACAAAGATGGGAAATTGCAAGCCTATAAATTAGCAAATACCTGCTTATCACTTGGGGCACTTTGGGGATGAAATGCAAATCCATTGTGGAAAGGTATTACCACACTTTTGTTACACAGAATTCCCCACTTAAAAACGTGCATGTCCTACATAGTAAATGAACTCACAATAGAAGAGGACAAGAGAAAATCAGCAGACACAACAGGACAATTTGATGCCCTAGAACTAGTGAGAGTAAAATAACAATCTGAAAGTAAAAATAGAAAAGTATGTTAAAACTGATTAAGAGTTTAGAGGATAAAATGAACAAAAGAATATACATGAGAAAAATACAGATAGATTTGAAAAATAACTCAATAGAAATTTTAAGGAAAAATATAAACATTGAAATCACAAACTCAAAGGATGAATTAAAGAAAGAGTACATGCAATTGAAAGGAAAAAGTAATGTGAATGATACAACCAAGGTACCCAGAATAGAGACCCCAAATATAGAAAAAAAATTTAAAGATGTGTAAGAAAATTTAATACTTATTTACAAGAAAATAACTATGTTTCAAATAATCTACTGGGAATTCAGAAGAAAAGAATAAAGAATCAAGCAAGCAATATTTGAAAAGATAATAGCTGAGCATTTCTCAAAAATGAATAAAAGCATGAATTCTCAAATGAAGAAAAGTTTTAAATTTTAAGCATAATACATGAAATAAAAATACCCTTTGGTATACCACTGTAAAACCAGAAATAAAACTACCTTAAAAATAACTGGAGTACAAAAACAGATGAATCTAAAAAGAAAATGAGACTGGCAAATGACTTCTCAGCTATAAAAGCAGAGGCCAAAAGACAATGGAATAATTTCTTCAAAGTACTAAAAGAAAATCAAAAATTCTATACCCACCTAAACTATCATTCAGTACTGAGGGTACTGAAAGAAAAACATATTTTTAGACAAATGTTAAAAAAAGTTTACCATTCACAAATCCTCAATGAAAGAATTATTAAAGCAAATACTTTATGGGCTCTAAATACCAAAACTCCCTAAATTTAAAATATATGATGAATAAAGTAACTGATACACAAGTATATAAATTTAAACAAGAATGTGTTGTATGAAATACTGGGAATCAATAACGTAGTCAGAGAGGATATACTGTAAGAGCACTATAGACTTGCTCAGAACAAATGGTCATTTTTTAAAATTTAAGGACAGCCACTAAAAAAACCACAAAATGAAGATGTAACCAGCTCTATCCTCAGAGTTCTTGTCCTGGGGGCAATGAAGAATGATGCCACAGAACAGCAGGCAGTGGGGAATAATACCAGGTATGGTTTATTACAAAGAACCAAGAAAAGCCCTCCCTAGAGTTGAAGGGGCAAGGTCACCAAGGAAGCACCAGAATCTAGAAGTTTATGTACAGCTCTTTGATCTGCATGTGGAAAGGCAGCCAAAGGGGCAGAGGATGTGCAAAGCTGCAGGTTAGTTGCTGCCTGCCAGGCTTCTTGTGTTAAGCACATTTTATTAGTCCTTTGTCTCGTGCATTCTAATTTCCTTGGAGGCTTATCTCACCTTGCCTTCAGTTTACTCAGACCCTTTTACTTTGCTCTTTATCTCCTGGTCTCAACCCCACCCCCCACCCTGCCCAACAGTGTCACCCAACTGTTGTTACTGGTGCAGGGGCGTCATTCACTCCAGATGCTTCTAGTTGACAGGGGGCACAGTTAGGGCAACAGTCAAGGCCCACCACTGTGAGAGCTCTTCAAGGGACCTGAGTAGAAATCCAGAGGAATGTCCACCAGTGAATCTATTTGTATCACCATTTGTAGGTTCAAAGCTTTATATCCACATTCCACATTTGATCAACCACAGATTGAAAATATGTCAAAAACAATTGTCTCTGTAGTGAACATATACACACTTGTTCTTGTCATTGTTGCCCAAAGAATACAGTGTAGCAATGTTTTTCTTAGCATTTACATTACCTTAGGTGTCATAAGTAATCTAGTGATGACAAAGTATACAGGAGGGAGTGTATGGTTATGTGCACATACCATACCATTTTATGTAAGGGACTTCAGCACCTGCAGATTTTAGTATCTTCAGGTGTCCTGGAATTGGTCATCCTTGAATACCAAGGGACCACTGTAGTTAAGAACTTCCCAGACATCATATAGTCACCATGGAACGGGGCTCAAATGTCAAAGAAGGCAGTGCGATTCCTCTCTATGCGCTGTATCTCTCACCATTTTGGACTAGCTGAAAAAGAGCACCATTCCTCTTTTAGGAATAGACAGTCTCTTTTTGGCAGTCAGGAGGTTATCTATACAAGTCCGAATTTTTGTTTTAAGATCTGTTTCTTTATTTGACATGAATTATTTATCTAAAGACAGCAAGTTTTATTTCAAAGCACACAAGTTTGTTCGTTTGTCTGTTTGTTTCAGTTTTAGCTGTAAGAAGACTGAGGGCTCTGGGTTTTTGGTTGTTTAAACGTTTCTCCTGGCTGTTTAAGATCAAGCTAAAGTAAGACCTATGTTAATTGATAATATTTAGATCTATGTCAGTTAAGGCTTTTCAGGGGTTGTTGTGGGGGCTAGAGCCTCTTAGCTGCTCTGTCAATGTCATCTTTCAGGATGAGTCACAGTCTTGTTTGCCATGTGACTTCCCTTAAAAGCATGAGAGACATTTTTCTCTGGTCCCTCATTTTAGCATAATGTACATGGACTCTTGTCCACTGGAATCTAACAGTCTCCCTGCTCAGGATGCTGGGTAACTCACCAGAGTTGCAGGCTCTTGTAGAGAGGTATCCTCATGTCCTAAGTTCTTGTTGACCCTGGAGGGCCAGGGCCAAAATATTGGCTGTTTTCTTAACCCAGTTATCTTTTTTAGCTTTGTTATCTTTTTAGCTCTAAATGTCAGTTTTTGAACCCCCAGAAGGACAGTTACACCAATACCGAAATGGGACCCATAGGTTAACTATCATAATCTTATCTGGATATTGAAATATAAAGGACTTTAAAATATAAAGTATGACCTGGGAACTGCTATATTGTAACTATGATTGTTTTCCCAGATAACTGTTATAAAGTTTTACAGAAGAAATTAGAAATCAAGAGCAAACATTTTAGAATAACAATTATGTCGGCATTACTATGTTAGAACCATTGGGGTTTTTTATCTCTAAGAGTATATTTAAATTTTATTTTAGTATAAAATATCTTATCACAGAGAAGAGCCATAGATTGTTAGATGGGGTATTTGTTTACTGTCTATCCTTATTATGAAACCAAGTTTGATGGATGTCTATTTTTTTAACTTACATTTTGAGAAAAATCAACCTTTTAAAATCTTTAATCTTAAGCTGGACCCAAGTTTATAAAATAAAATCAAAAGGTGCCATTTGGGGGACAAGCATTGCACTATCTACAACATTAAAGTGGTACTGTGTGTCTTTAAGATCTTCCTTGTGTACTTTTGGGGAGAGATAAAGGGAGAAAGAAAAGAGAAAAAGAGAAGAGCCAGGATCCTGTGTAGGTCCTGAGGTCAGGCTGTGGGAGCCAGTCCCTTATCTTGGGGTCTACTGCATGTTTAGCCCACCCCAAACCAAGATGAAGCCACAGGTGCCTCTTCTTGCCATGAGCAGGTGAGGCATCTCTGCCAGTCACACAGAGATCTGTTGCTCGTGTCCACAACAAGCATCCTTGTTCTTGGCACAAAAGAAAAAACTGGAAAAGGGGAACTGGTCTATATTAAGAGAGATTAAAGGGGCATAACAAACAAATTAAATGCATGGACCCTGTTTATATCCTGGTTCAAGTTACCAACAGTAAAAAAGCATGAGAAAACTGGGAGAATTAAATTATATATTGAGTGTTACGTGATACCAAAGGATTATTATTTTGCCAGATGTGATAATGGTATTTTGTCATAAAAGAAAATATTCATGTTATTTAGAATTGCATACAAAATGCATAAGGTAAAATGATATGATACTTTGGAAGTGCTTTAAAGTACTCCTTCAAGGAAAACAAAATAAAAAGTCAAGGAATAAAGTGGTACTTCGGTTCATAAACACTTTTGTTTGTGAAAAATTTGGTTCAGAAATGGAAGCATTTGGCAGATTTTTTTTTGTTTGGAGACTCTGCATTGAGTGACGAGCACGACTGTGCCCATCTTCCCAGGGCAAACACGAGCATGGCCATGTTTTCCAGAGTTGTGGAACAAATTAAGATAGTGAACTGAGGTACCACTGTATTTTTAAAAGATCAAGGGAAGGAAAAATGATAAAATCTTGACAATTGATTAATCTGGCCAATGAGTATATGGGGTCTCATTGCACTATATTTTCTATGTTTGAAGAAGTGTTTAGGTTTTTAGTCCAACTATAAGCTGTTCTCAAAATCAGATGTCTAAAAGACAATCAAACACAACATTTTAAAATATTATAATAGAAAACAATACATTATATCAGTACTAACCCAGGGCAAGCTGGAAAAATTAGGTTCTTACCAGCCAACTAGATTTTAAAGCAAGAAAAATAATTAAAGGGAATATAGAAGGTCAGTATACAAGGACAAAAGGAACAATTAGTCAGGGAGAAAACTCCTGAACTCATGGGTATCTAAAAACATCATCCTCAAAATACATAAAAAATAAAAATTGGCAGAGGTCTGATAACTTGAAAATCAGGCATAGTGGAAAATTTCAATACACTCCCTATAGCAAGTTGAATGATTGTCCCTCAAATTATATCCACAGGCCAATGCCCCAAATCCTGTTCATGTTTGTTTATTGTTTGGAAAAGGGGCCTTTACAAATGTAATTAAATTAGGATCTTCAGACAGTTTTACGGTGGGTTATCTCGGTGGGCCTGAAATCCAATGACAGGAGTTCTTCTGAGAGACAAGAAGATGCAGAAGCTGTGTGAAGACGGAGGCTGCAATTGGAGTTGATGAGCCAGGGAACACCTGCAGCCCCAGGTGGAAGAGGCAAGAAAGCAGCCTCCCTAGATCCCACAGGGGGAGAGCAGCCTTACTATCACTGATGTCTCTGTCTGTCCTCCGGAACTTTGAGACAGTAAGTTTCTGTTGCTTTCAGCCACTGAATGTGTGGGAGTTTGTCAGCAGAGCCCTAGGAAGCTAATGCATATACCTCTCCACGGTTGGCGAATTGAGCAGACAAAAATAATAATAATAATAACCAAAAAATCAAAGAGTCCAACAACTTAATTAGCAATTTTTATCTAATGGGCATATAAACAAACTTGCACTCAGTTTTTAGAAATGTCTTCTTTTTCATCACATATGAATTGTCTATATAATGTTGAATAATACTGTAACAAAATAATTTGTCAATAGAGCTGAAATCATTTTTGTCCTCTAAATGAGCAGGTGCATTTCCCATGTATGAGAAAAATTGGCTTAGAACTTTCTGACCCTTTACTGTACTAGAGACAGCTTGTCTTCTTTCTGCTTAGGATTTAGTTCACTAATTAGCCACACATAAACAAGACACCCAGGCTCTTAGCTCTGTCTGTTTTCAATGACTCTAAAAGTTACTAAAATTTTCAAGGACATGCAGATTCTATTGTCATTTCTAAGTAAGCGCTCATGTCACAGTCATTGTTACTAGCAAAATAATTACTCTAAAGTAACAGTCCCTGAAGCAAGAATTTTTTTTTTGGCGGGGGGGGGGGGGGGGTTCATGATGTTGTTGATAAACCCTGAAGCATCATAAATAAACACAAAGTTAACATGCTTAAATAAATTTTGTGTGAATCGGATCATACCTGTTATATGCCTCTCACCAAAGGAAGTAAGTAACTTGCTGGACATCGAGGGACAGAAAAAATAAAGGTAATTTTCAGAAAAGAGCAGTACCTATCCTACTTAACCAACACGAAACAACCACCAAAGCATAGCAAGGCAAAGGGGAGATACTGACAACCTAAGCTATTTCTTGCTTTTCTCCTTCATTTGCATCATTCACAACATTACCTCCCTGGGGCAACAACTAGGTTATTATTTTTTGGCACAACTCTATTTAACCATGCAATGTGTGTATGCTTCCAGCTTGTAAAAATACTAGATAATAATTTTATTAGAAGGAAAATCTCTTCACACTTCTGCAAACTCTCGTGTCTGCTGGCCCCTAGCAAAGGAAGAAGCCTTTAGAACTGAATCCAGTTTGGAAGGAGGGATGTTTGCCCAGTGACGTGTCCAGTATGTCCTAGGATATCTGGGAGAAAGGTTACTGTACTATAGTTTCTATTTCATCCACCGGACCTGGTCAGGGTTTTTCCAGGTGGAATTATGTAATAAATTCGGACAAGGACCTCTCAGGTCATCCACTCTCAGTGAAAAGAAAGCTTTGGAAAGAACAGTTAAGGCATAAAAGCACAGTTCCTTAAGGCAGCTTTACAGATAGAGCCAGAAAGACTCATAGCCCAAAAAATACTTCAAGTTCTTACTAGTTCTAGCTACAGAGTGGCATCAGAATCTCATCTAACAGCATGAGGCATATCTGCCAGCACACATCACGTCATGGACTCCAAATTTCTGTTTAATTTTCATTCTTCCCCATATTGTGGTTTCTTTGTGAACTGGATCCATTTCTTTTTATTTCTGACCTGTGCTAATTTGCCTTGCTGCCTCACAGGGGTGAAATGATACCTTGTCAGAAGCCACATCTAAAATGTCAGGTAAAATCAAATTCCTTATGCCAAATTTTCAGAGCAAAAAAAAATAGAGTGTTCTGATTGTCCTTTCTGAAAACATTTTTTCAAATCTTTTAAAAAGTATTATCTCAGGCAATAACCAAGTAGCTGATTATAAATTTTTAGGTAAATACTATTCCTTCAAGTTTAGGAACAGAGCAGTTAGTACCAAAATCCAGAATTCATTTCAGCATGTAAATCTCTCCTGGATACTGAAGGCCATGTCTTTTGGGATGAAGACATCATAAGCCAGGTGATGTTCATAGGTGGAGAGTGGGCAGGGAATGCAGCTCAGTGGTACAGCGAGTGCTCAGCACACACAGGGCCCTGGGTTTGATCGCTGCACCACAAGCAAACAGGTTGGGAATATTCAGAGCCTGCCCAGGGCCAGCTGCATCCTGTAGTACATGGGTTGGGTGCTGTCCGGTTCCTCTGAGCCCCAGAGATAGCCAGAGAGTCCATCCCCAGTGACCCCTGAAAGCTGGACCTTTGCAGCTTTGCTCTGCCACAGAGTCTCAGCATCCCTGACAAAACCCATCTTTTTCTGATCACCTTCAACCACCCACACTTTTCTGAGAACCCTACAGTCATTTCCTGTTGTCCCAGGCATCAAGACTTGGTCTCTCCTTCTTCTGAGTTTCTCCCTAACATGCTCCAAAGACTACAGCCAAAATACCCCGGATTTCACAGCCTCTCGGGGCACTCCTCAATGGTTTCTCTGCCTTGTGTCCTCCTCTGTGTTGCTTATTCTCTGCTCTCACCAACCCCCAAGATGAAAGGAGGAAGAAGGAAAGATTTGCTGGGCTCTAACCATCATGTTTAAGTCACGCTCACCCCACATGGCAGCCCGCCCAGCCCTCTCCACGGTAAACACTTCCTGAGCCTTCCTATCCTCTTGGGCAGCTTCGCCAACTCCCTGAGAGTTTTTGCTGTCCAGCCACCCGCTTCCTTGTTCCCTGTGAACCTCCCCCTCACCTGCTGTAGCTCCTAGTGCTGTGCTGGTTCGTGCGTGCCTGGCAGGATGTGGGGGTGTGCACATTCACAACAGAAGCATGACCTAACTCCCCAGGGTGACAATTTTTCTCAAGTTGAAGATGGTTCCAATGAAGCAGGAGGACAGGGGTATTTTAGCTAAGTAATATGAAACATTATTTTTGTACTAAAACAAACACGGATGTGTTATAAGTGGAATGTAATCTTGACATTAATTTTTTTAAATGACAATGAGACTTTGAAGAAATTCGGTATCTGTGGAGGACAGCTTCTGCCCGCACCCACAGATTTCTGCCCTTACACATTTTCAGTTTTCTCCACCTAAACACTGGGAAATACTTGCCAGAATTCCAAGCTGCTCTTCATTTATTTGTCAGTTGCTGCAATTCACCAAATTGAGCAACTATGATGTGCCAGGCCCTAAGAGTATCAGTATGATTTGAAAATATCCTAACATTTAAATACCTCACTGTTTAGAGATTAATCAGGTAAACCAGCCACAACAGAATGTAGTAACTTTTATAATAAAGGGGATCTGCCTGGCAGTGCGGTATCACGTACAAGGTAGCATTAACTCTTTCAGACAGAACCAAAGAAGAGTTCAACCTGTGATGATCTGAATGTATTCTTTAAATTTGTTGGGGTTTTTTCTACCATATCTTCTATCAACAAAGCTTGCCTTGTGCATTACATTTCTCTGTCTAATAAACTTACTTTGCAGAGTACCAAATTCATATAGAACATAATGTATGGTTTGGAAGCTTGGAAAGGGTAATGGTTAAACACATTGTTGTGGGTTGAAGTGAGTTTTTTAAAATGTTGGAGTCTCAACCCCTAGCACTCAGAATGTGACCTTGTTGCAAAATAAGGTCTTCCCAGAGGTGATCAAGTTAAATTGAAGCCACAAGAGTTACCTTGGCTCAATGTGTCTGGTGTCCCTATGAAAGAGGGAAATGTGGACACGCAACCAGGGAAGACAATGGGCAGACACACAGAAAGCAGGTGGCCATGTGACGAGAGGCACAACTAAGCAGCCCTCAACTTTGATGGCAAATACCAGAAGCTGCAAGAGGCAAGGAAGATTCTCTCCTAGACACATCAGGGAGAGAGAAAGCAGGCCCCCACCACACCTTGAGTTCAGACTTTCAGGCTTCAGAGATGTCAGGCAATAAATTCCAATTGTTTTCAGTCACCTGCTTGGTATGGCAGCCTTAGGAGACTAGTACACACATAGTCTCCATTTTGGTGTACGTTTATAATGTTCCAAAAGTAAAGTCCATCTTTCTCTTTCTGGCAGCACCCACTCCTTGAAGATCACCCCCAAGTGAATTTCTCTACTTCCCTGCCTCTGAAAGTGCCATCACAAGGGGGCAGCTTTGCTGTCACCATCAGCAGGAGAAGGGAACTTGCTAAAAATGCCCCATACTTTGGGTCCCATCCAGCTCTACTGAAGTCAGAAACTGGGTTCTGGCTTGAGAACCAACCACTGCTCTACCACGTGGTCACTCAATCTCCCTGTGCTTCCAAATCCTACTCTATGTCTTAGATTCAAGATTCCTATTGGGAATTTTCATCTTCTGAAATTTAACAATAATAAAAGTAAACTACAGCTTTCATATTACTGTCCTCCAACTAATCCTGTAAAAGCCCAAAAGAGTTTCTTAGGAAAGACTTTTAATTTGGGGATTGACAAAATTAGCAACACAGAGATTTTTGAAATTTTCTCGCACATGTTGCAGTGCCCTGCTATCTTCCACCAGCCCCAGGGTGCATGTCTTCATGCTATAGAATATCTACCCTGACTCACCAGGTAGCCTCATCCTCATACGTTATTTCTCATGATACCCCGATATCCAAAATTCTTCCTCTCCATTCAATAAATGTCCACTCACTCAGATGATTGGTCTCAAACGGGCATCTGGGGGATACTTAAAATGGTTTGGATCTGGCTTCAGTGTGTCTCCAAGGGAACTTCTAAGAGGTAGAGCCAAATGGGAAGTATTCACTGGCCCCTCCCCAAGCTCTGGCTTCCTGTCTTGTCTCTTTCACATGTCCCCACCTTGATGCCATCAGCCACGATGTGACCCCAGTCAAAGGATCCACCACCAGAGACCAAATTTGTGGGGCTCCCAGTCTTGAATTTTCAGCCTCCAAAACTATGAGTAAAATAAACTTCTTTTCTTTATAACTACACAACTTCAGAAATTTTATTATAGTAACAGAAAACTGACTAATACAATGATTGCATTGATTAATTTAGAATTAAAATATTAATGACTAGTAGACTTTTCTCCTTAATTGGCCTGGTTGAATGGTTTTTTAAAGGTGCTTTTTCACCTGAAAGAACTCTATTTGAAAAGATTTCAAGAACTATGCCAAAATAAAATGCAGGTCTTTGTTTTTATTTTTGATAGTAGGCTTGAAGAAGGGGGTGGTCAGTGCCCTTTAAATTACAGCAAATCACAGAACAAATATTCGCCTCACATGAGGCCAGTCCTGCTTGGCAACTCGCTTCCATCCCTGGGTTACCAGCCTGCCAGCTTGTCAACCTTGAGGAGATGGCATGAGGCTTATCCTTCCAGTTTTGCTGCATCCCATATAAGGAAGGTTTTTTGAGGGGTTGTTTCATTTTTGGTATTTTAGATATTTCAATTTCTTAACAGGAAATTTTAGCTGCTGTTTTGAATCTCATTGAAGTATTTTGTATGCATGCCCCAGGCCCCCAGGCTAGGGTGTATGTTTAATAAATCAAGCAAATAGATTCCAAGCTTTGTACTAACCAAAATGTCCTCATGCTTTTAATGGTGGCCTCCTAGATAAAAACCCTGCAAAACACACGAATAATGCCTCCTTGGTTGGGGGCAGGGGGAAGTTAAAAAGGAAAATGAAATTCAGAACATAAATTCTCCTGGAAATTGGTCCCCAGTTCCCAATGTCTAGAGATCACTCTGAACTCAAGATTGTGTATAGGAAGGAAAGGAAAATTAATGTGTAATGGACATTGTGCCAGATGCTTTGGCTCTGTTATGGGACTATTGGGATAAGTGACTTCAGCCAATCAGTACAGTCCCCTGAAGAGAAATTCCAATTCCTGGTCAAATGTTAGGACTGATTTAAATTTGCCTATGTAACACATCAGCGAAGGTTAAGTCATTAGTAGACTTTTTTCTAAACCAACTGCTTGCCCTCAAACCTGAGCAGAAACCAAGACATCAGAGGAACAGACCAAGGTCATTTCGTCAGTCTAGGTACTGTTTTAAATAAGGACACATAGGGCTAGGGATTTAGCTCAGTGGTGTCGCCACCTGCCTCACAAGCGGAAGATCCTGAGTTCGATCCCCCATACCAAAAAAAAAAAAATCAGGGCACATGTCGTCTCTTATCATTGAAGTGTCCAGTGGGAAGATAAGTTCTGGGGTCTGCTTAATTGAGCATCCTAAAATTGTCATTAAGCAATGATCTGGTTCTTTCCACCTCTTGCTCCACCTTTACAAGTCAGTCAACTTGTCAACCCAAGGTTTTTATCATGGTGACAAAATGGTAGCGGAAGTTCCAGGCTGCACACTGACAGGCACAGTACCAAGAAGAGCGACCCCATCTTTTCCTTTAATAACTTCCTCAGATGAGTGAAGATATTCTTTCCTAGAATGTCTCAGTGAAGTTCTCATGTGTATTCATCTAATATTTGCTGAGATAGACCATGTGGCAAACATTTGACACCTAGTAGGAAACAAAACAAAATCTTCTCCCTTCATGGAACTTCTAGCAGAAGCTTTTATTTCATTGTCTCTTCAGACTAATGTGTGCTGTCCTCTGACCTCTTAGGTTCTGGTAACCTCAATTTCTTCCTTTTTGCTTTGCACCCCAGCCTTATTTGTGGTAACAGCTTTTAGTAATCTGGCATACCTCAGTGTCTGCTTCTTCTTTTTAAACCTGTGAACAATTTTGTAACCAATCCCTTCTATTAACCACCACCACCCCCATTGAAAGAATAAGTATTCATCTTATTTTCTTGCAGGGATGCTGCTGACTGATATGGAATGAAAACCTAAAGAAACACTCACATGCTACTAGAAAAAAATTGGGATGCTAAGAGTAAAACCTAGATAGACACTGAGTCCTTCTGTATAAGCACCAAATCATTTATCACTAACTGGAACACTCCCGAGCAAAAGCCATAGGGATTTAGAACTGATTTCTGAAAAAGATGTCATACATCTTGGCATCACTGGTAAGTGCATCTCCAGGCATCTACCTGCATGGATGGATTTGTGGTGAATGGAAAGAAATCTTGCAGGAGATATTTGCTGAATAGGCAAACAGGGAGGGAGACATTAACCAGCAAAAGGAAGGAAGGAAGGAAGAAGGGAGGGAGGGAGGAAGAAGAGGGGAGGGGAGGGGAAGGAAGGGAGGGAAGGAGGGAGGAAGGGAGGAAATGAGCAATAAGGAATTATAGGAAGACAGCATGTGATACTTGTCCAGACACATGATCTAGCTCTGTGCCCCGTGGAGAGAAGGGAGGCCACGAGGGAGGCTGACCAAAAGGAGCAAGCATTGCTACTTAAAGCTAAGCTGATCCTGGACTGGAATATTCTCTACCTGTACAGAACTCACATGCTCTGCTTCATTCTCTCTCTGGTCCCACTCTAATCAGTCTTTTGTGCCCCTCATTCCACCAAAACTGCTCTTGTGAAGGTCACAAGTGATGCTGCCAAGTCCATTGCTCAAACATCAGTGCTTTCCTTATTTCAATATCAGCATTGCTGATCTTTTGTATTCTTCTCCAAAAGCTTGTACTTTAGAGACATTCAGCTTCTCTGACCGAATGCCAAACAGCTAAAGAAAAACTAATCCATCATCTAATCCAATCAACTAATAAGAATGATGACAACAATAACAGCTAACGTTGTTGAGCACTTACCATGTACTAGACATTACTGTAAGCATCTTATGGGATTATCATTTAATCCTCATTGCAGTTCTATGAGATGAGCACTGTTATCTTCATTTTCCAGATGAGGACTTGCAGATACAGGAAGGCAAATTAACTTGCTAAAGGTCACCCAGCCAGGAAGTGGTGCAGCCAGACAGTCTCCATACTTCTATTACTTGACCTCAAGCAAATCAAATTATATATCAGAATTTTTAAATTATCACCCAGATATGTTTTGGTAATAGCTATATCAGAAAGAGGAAAAACTGAGCTTAAAGAGGTCAGGTAAAAGATCTCCACTCTTCTGCCTTCTTCATGTTACTACCTTAGCTCAGACCATGGCTGGCTGGGGCATGTTGATCTGCAGCCACAGGGGACAGCACCTCAGTCACAGGGATCAGGAGGGGTGTGCAGACCAGCAGGCAGGAAATCTATGGATGGCTGTCAACATTCGAGATATCAGCCCAAGGTTCACATAGAAGGGCAAAAGGAAACCTTGGAAGTGGACGATCCTCTTAACAAAGACCAGCGGAGGGCCCGGGATTTAGCTCAATGGTTTCTCCACCTGTTGCTCAAGCTCAAGGACCTGAGTTCGATTCCTGGTACCAAAAAAAAAAGATCAGCGGAGAAGTCTGTTGGAGCATCCCAGAGCCCCAGAGACCAAGCTGAAGTTCAGGGATAGAACTCTTATCCCTAGAAAAGGAAGTAGCAGAATAAAGTAAGATAGGAGCCCTAGAGACAATGATTTCCCAACAGGTTATAAAAATGAAGACTCAGGAGCAACAAACAAAGCACACAGAGAACCTGTTTGTCATGCTCCATTGTGTTTCTGCCCAGTACCTGGTACACAATCCATACTATTCTAGGAGTTGCAGTCATCCACACTCCAGGCAAATGCCTGCCACCAAAAGCATGCTCAAGCTCATGTGCAGTGGCTCCTGAGCACAGACACCCAGAGGAGCTGTACCAGGCTCTCTCAAGCTGGGTCTAAGAGCACTGGGCTAGGACTTCTAAATATTCCTAAGGATATATGAGTACTAAAGACCATGTTGAAGCTTGACATTCACTTTGGAGTCCTTAGAGCCAAGAGAGAGGGAATGTGAAGGATGAAAAATTAGATACACTAGGCAATTTCTTTTTATCTTTCTTTTCAGAAGTGTCTCTCCTATTTCTAACTTTCTATATAATTGTCCATTCAAGTCATATAGCTACAGAGGCTGGATGCATCAACAGACACCCTCAAAGTCACATAAAAAATGATGTGAGAGTCTGATTTTTTTAATAACCTTAGAAATAGAATCAATTAAGATCAGAAGCAGATTGCTCTCAAAAATTTGGTTTTTTCCTTTGTAAATACCCTCAATGTGTTGATTTTGACCTGGCTAAAATGTTACTTATATATTTTTTACCCTTATTTTAATATTCCCTAAAAATGATTAAATACTAAAATTAAATGGCATCAATATTCAGAATAAAATCAACCAATCTAAACAGGTGCCTTCAGCACAGAAGTACCTTTTTTAAAATTAATACTTGATTTTCTATTATCCAAAAAGCCAAGGTTATGCAAAACTATGAATTAGTTATAGCAAAATTCTCCTGTGCTCTTAAAATACTTTTCCTTTGTGACAGACAATGATGTATTTTCCTTTTTGTTGTTTTAACATCCCATAAACCATAAAGTCTGTCTCAAGTGAATCTTTAATTCCATGAAGTACCTGCACTATCAGAAGTTCATGTCACCCAAAGCCTAGCATTAGACTAATTTTTGCTCATGTAATTCCTTTCTACCCTTCTGCATTTTAATAATTCCATCTCACCAAAACTTCTTCTCTCCTAAATAAAGACAGAAGATAAAACATCAAGGAGATCAAGTTAACAACAACATGGCCCTGAATTTGAATTGAGAATAGCAGTATAAACAGTTTGATTGAGAATATAAAGGAAAATTATAAGACATAAATGTGAATACCAATTGGATATTTGGTAATACTATTAAGGAATCACTGCTGAATTTCTTAGGCATGTTAAAGATAGTATGGTTATGGTTTTTCAAAACTTTTTTCTTTTAGAAAGCCATACAAAAATATTTTCAAATATAATAATATGACATCTGAAATTTTCTGAAAAGTACTAGATGTAGAGATGTTGAATTTGGATGATGAGTATGTGGGTGTTAATGAAGCTTTGTATATGCACAACCATATGTATATACATATATGTATATGTACATGTACACGTATCTTCTGAGGCAACTTCACTATAAATTACTAGGGAGCCATACCTAACTCTCTTGGCAGCTCAACAATGCTTTTCCATAGAAACTCAATTGACATTTTTTTTGCAAACTAAGATACTTAATTCTCTTGCTTTTAAATATGTTTTTCCTCCATAAATTTACCTCCTTCTCTTTCTCAATCCATGGGAATCAGATGAAGTCAGATTGACTATGAATAAAGAGAACCCAATTAGGCAGAAATTCTGAAGGAAATAGATACATCTTTTAGGGGGGGTGGAGGGAGTAGTAAAATGCTGGATTTTTTTTCCCCAAGGAAATTACTGTCTACTATTAGTTTTCAATGCATTAAAGAAAAGCCTGTGGTTGCTTCGAGTTTGAGGATTAACAGCAGTCCTTTTGGATGGAAATAATAATAGCCCTAGATATCATTTCCATTTCATTTGTAAAGAAATTAATATTGAAGAAGGTTAAAAAAATTTTTTCTCCCCCATGAAAATGATCAAAGTATGTTATGTGCATGTACAAGTCATCCAAAGTGAAGCTCATTAGTCCATACAAGGCATAAAAATCCAACATCTAAGGAAAAACACAGCCAAGACTCAAGCCCAGGTCTCACTTGATCCAAGGCCCAGTTTCTCCACCAGCTGCCCTGGCCTCCTTCACACTTGGAGGGGCTCCTTGGGCCCACTGCTCCAGGGGTGAACACATTCCTTCATTAAATCCATGGCACGAGTTCCCAGGGCATCTTTAACAGGCTGGGAAATCCTGCTGTGACCCTCTGGTTAGTGCACTTCCGCATCTTCCAGATAGGTGCTTTCCTGCCAGTTCCTTTCTTATCCCTCACCCCACCCCATCACCACTTCTTAAATTATTCAATTCCCTCACGGTTTTGGGGCAAATGGAAGCCATCCAGGGGACAGTCCATCATCTTCCCTAAGGCAATCTGTCAGCCGGCCCTCATCTCTGACCCTGCTCTGCTGTCTGTCCTGATACTCTGACGGTGCATGGAATATTGTACACAAATCCTCCTTCCCCTCATTGCTCTGCTGGAGGGTTTTGATCATCATAATACCTTTTCCATGTATCTCTAAGCTCTCCACTGAAATAGCCCATCAGCATATAACCATGCTCTATAATCTAGCACTCATAAGAAATAAAACATAATAACACTGCCTATGGCAGTGAGGATGAAGTTTCAACTTGCTTGGCTTTGGGGACTGGTAGAGCACACATCTGGGTGAATCTAGGTGGGTCAAGGAGGCAGAGACTTGGGGTCTATGTCAGGACCCTCATCCCTTGAGGTCCCCTTCTCTGCTTCCCAGCAGGCATGAACTAAGCAGCTTTGCTCCACCACACACTTCTACCATGATATTTCTGCCTTGGAGCCAGCTGACCATAGACTGAGTCTCTTGAAACCATGAGCTAAATTAAACCTCTACTCCTTTTGGTTAAGGTAACAGGTATTGTGTCTCAGCAACGAGAAGGGTAACTAATACACTCCCCTTGGACACACATCCCCATTGCCCCACTTCATTGCTCTTCTTCATAGCAAAATTGCTTGGAAGAGAAGCTTCCAGAATAGTTTTAGAGTTCTATTGCACAGTGTAGTGACCACTATTAAATGTATTTTCTACTTCCAAATTGCTTAAAGAGTGGATTTTAAATGTCCTCACCACTAAAAAGATAAGTAAATGAAGTGATGGATATATTAGTTAGCTTAATTTAATCTTTCTACATTGTAACATATATAAAAACATCACACTGTACCCCACAAATATGCACAATTATTTGTTGATTAAAATTGCTTTAAAGGGCAGGGATTTAGCTAAGTGGTTCTGCCACCTGCCTCAAAAGCGCAAGGTCCTGAGTTCCATCCCCAGTACAAAAAAAAAATTGCTTTAATTTTTTAAAAATAATAAAGCACATTATTGCCTCCAGTGACTTCCTCTTCTTCCTACTTTTTCTCATTTCCCCCGCTACAATGAAGCATCCACAGCCACCGTAGAAACTGCCAATGGCAGAGGCTCCAATGACCTCCATCTTCCCAAAGGCAGAGCATGATTCTCCTAGCCAACATACTTGAACTCTCCATCCAGCTGAAAATGTCACCCCTGAGCTTCCATGACAACAAACCTTTTTGTACTGTATTATGAATGCAGCTGGGTATATTCTGGGAGCAGAAAGAAAAAGGTGGCAGGGAAGTTCTGAGTTATGGGGCAGTAGAATGACATGGATTTCAAATGCTAAGGACACACAGTGTCATACAGCACTCACAGGTGAAGAAGTATGGGAGGCCATGGGGGGTTCTAAGCAGGTGACTCCGGTGCTCCTAGCTTATGGGGGTAAAGACCACTCCAGCTGTCTATGTGCAGATGAACTGTGCATGTTTGAGAGTAGGAGCTGGGAAACAATTAGAAGGCTCATAATAAATTCATATTAAGTGTTTGTTGGCTTGACTTAAATTGGGAAGAAGAAAGAAAGGTACCAGCAACCAGAAATGTCTGGAAGACAGAAAGAGAACCAAAGAGGAGACTTCAGGCAGCAGATAAAGTGCTCTTAGAACTAGCAAGGGGATAATTCTGCCCATGGGATTTGGCCAACTCTCCAGGAAATCCAAAAACTGGTTCCATAAGGTTTCCTGTCTGTATGTAACCATGGTGCCCATTTGCTCCACTAAGTGGTAACATGCAGCCTTCTTTGTCACCTGTGGTTCCTATCAGGGGATGTTCAGCAGCAGGGAGAATGTGACTCATTATCCTCCACTGTATCTGTCATGTCACATTACTCTTCCAGCTCTGCCAGAACCCTCCAGAGGCTGATGCATTATGACTTGACACCAGTTACCCAGTGCTGGGCCTCATTACGGGGAGTACAAAGGCGTGAGCAAGGGGTAACCCGGTTTGACTATTCCCACTCTCCACAGCTTCATTAGTCTCTTGATCTTTTTGTGGCTGTCATTAGAAGCTCAGAGTTTTATGTCCTGGTCAATTTCTAAATGACAGCTTTTAGTGTCAAAGTGATCAAGGGGGTTTGCTTCCCCTCCCCCAGTGACAGCAGCAGTCACAGGAAATTGATCCTGTTGGATAAACTCACCTGATCCTAAAAATGATATTGGCTTCCTGCTCCAGGGCAGAGCAAAAACAACAGAAAAATAATTGCCAGTACACCCCAGAGGAAAATTTTTTCTCTTCCCCAAATTTGGCAATCAATCTAACCCAGCACATGTGACTAAAAATCTCTGCTATAAAGAACATAATTCCATTTACACACCAAAACACCATAGCAATGTGGCTTGAATTGGAGGCTTTGTGTCTGGGTTTTCAATTTTCTTCATAAGAGCCTATATTTGCAAGACCAGCAAGGACTGGTCTAGAACCAGAACAACAATCATGTCTAGAATAAGCATTTTCTTTGCATGTTCTTATCAGTCATAGTTGGATCATAACTAGTCTTTAGCCATGTTTAGATCATTATGCCAATTTTTAAAACATCAAAAAATGGTGTATGTGACAGCCCACTTTCTGTTGCTATAACTGAATACCATAGAGTGGGTAATTTATAAAGAGTAGGGGTTTGGGAATTTGGAAAGTCCAAGAGATTGGTGCCAGTATCTTGTTGCCATCTAATAGAGGTCTTCTGGCTGCATCATAACAAGACAAAAAGCACAGCATGGTAAGATGGAGCAAATGTGTATCAACTCCAATCTCTCTCCTTACAAAGCCACCAGAACCATCATGGAAGCCCAGCCCTGATGATATCGTCTAATCCTAAATATCTCCCAAAGGCCCCACCTCCAAATACCATCAATATATGAATTGGGGATAACATTTCCTACACATGAAATGTGAGGAACAGATCCAAACCACAGCAATACAGCTCGTTGCAATGTTCCTTTCCCCCACTCTCAGGGGTAGATGTGCTAGGTTCAGAAAACACACCACGTTTTGTGTTGCTTTAATCATTCACATATGGGAAGTTTCTAGAATGGCTTTATTCATGTTTCTGGACCCAGAGAGAGTTTCTATAACTAGGAAATATCGTTTGCATTCTTTCACATTATTGGAGCTCAGGGAAGTATTAAGGAAAGCACTTCAGGTGAAGTTGCTCTTTGAATTTAGTAAAAGAGCCTGCATGATGAGGTTGTAGCTCTATACAGTGTGCTGCTCTTTTGAAGGCCTTGAACTAATTATGGCATATTTTGCCCTCACTTAGAGTATTTAACCTTCTATGGAAAAATGACCTGGTGCTCATCTGTATGTTATTTTGAGAATGTTCAATTTGTAGCTTTCCCTCTGAAGTCTCTGCTCTTTCTCCAAGTCTTTCAAAGGCCATAGTTCCTCACTCACTGTGCTTCCCCATGGAGCCACCCACCATGTATGTTTCCTCCATACACTCTCTCTGGGTTTTCCAGATAGGAAAATGGCCAGAAAGTGTACAAAAAGCCAAGCTCTTTGGAAAAGAACCCCAGAGCCTTAGTAAATGAACTAGAATCAAATTGCAGAACTGCATTTCCTAGACTGTACACCATTTTACCAGTTGGAAAGGGATTCAGAAGCCAATAAACACACAAGAAACTGTAAAGGTGTTCAGCAATAAGGTAAACTGATAAAAGAAAAAGAGCCATCAAAAGACAAATGAATGGCAAATTTGCCCAATATTGTCAGCAACAGCCTGTAGCTCTAAGCAATTGTGTCAAGTGTTTCCCATCCACAACATACTCTCTGAGTAAAGAAAGAGACCAGTGTCTGTTTTTCTTCATATCTTCTCCTGAATGCAACAAAGATCATAAAACTGAGAAAATAAAAACTGCACACGCAAATTATGTGATGGGCATGGTTTCATGAGTATTGTTAGGGGGCTTAATGATCCGATCTAAGGCTGAATCTACTTGGGTGTAGGGTGAGCTGAGATTTCAGGACAAATAAAGCTATGCCAGCTAGTGAGACAGCGTGCACTGGCTCAGTGAGGATACCATGCCAGCTCTATTTGGTATTCATCACTGTGTTGCTATAAGTGGGCTTCCTACTCCCTCCACATCTCAGTTTTTGGAGATGTTGAAGGAAACCAATAATATCACCCATTAGGTTATCATGGGGATGTAATGAGATCATACATGAAAAGCAACTAGCACAGTTGCTGGTATGTTTTAGGCAATCAATAGACAAATAGTTCTTTTCTCTTTTACTTCCAATTAGATTTCTAAAGATATATATTAATCTAACCATATAAGGCTCTTATATGTTAGTATGATCTATAATAAGCTTGAACATAAGTATGAAATGTTTTCCCTTTATTGACTCCAGTTTAAAGCCAAAATATCTCTACTATCCAGTACAGACAGTAGCCATCAGCCACATGGGATGCTTGAGCACTTGAAAAGAGTTCAGGCTGGGATGTACTGTAAATATAAAAAACAAACCACATTTCAAAGACTTGGTCCAAAAAAGTTTATAAAATAGCTCATTAATTTTTACTTTGATTACATTTTAACTGATAGTATTTGCTATATAGTAGATTAAATACAATATATTATTAATACTAACTTCACACTTTTCCCCCTTTTAATGTGACTACAGGAACATTTACAACTACATATGTGGTTCATGTTGCATTTCTATGGGACAGTGTTAGAGGGTAAAGACCCAGAGATATCCCAAAGAAATTACAAAAGGCGACATGCCTGTCACCCTCTCTGACACCCTGAGACCAGACTCAAAAGAATTTGGAAACCACATATTGTTTTGCTCAATCCTTCTGCTGCTTTATGTCTAGCCCAGCTGACCATGCCCCTTTGACTCCCGCCTTTTCTGGCAGTGATAAGTGAACCAGACTGCAGAAAGAGGCCCACGACAGTGTCACCCACCTGGGTGCGTCACATTTTACAGGCTCAGTAGCCACAGGTGGTTAGTTACTACTGTAGTAGACGACTCAGCTCCAAAATACAAAGTCCCTATTTCTTCTAACAGGTAAAAGATGGTTTCCCCAGGTAAAACTGGGGTAGGTTTTCAACACAACAGAAATACAGCCTCAAAAACAAAAAATCAAGCTGAAGCCATTCTCCTACTCTTTTTTTTCTTTTGGTACCAGGACTCAAACTCAGGTCCTTGCGCTTGTGAGGCAGGCAGCGGAACCACTGAGCTAAATCGCCAGCCCTATTCTCCTAATCTTAACCAAGCTTTATACTTTTATGTATTACAATTACAATAACAACCTTTGTTTGAATAATAGTCACTATTTGATAGCTTAGGCAGTGGCCTGGCAATGAGAAGTGTTTGTCTTACGGTAGACTTACAAAATAGAAAGATTGACAGTCTAAGAAAAAGCAACTTATTTCCCATTTGCTACTGGTTGCCAGATGTTGCATTTTGACCCTTGAAGAATTCAGAAGCACACACCTTGACTAATTGCAAACTGGATATGGGAGGTAGTAACATGAAAAAGATTAGCCATGCGAGGAATCTGAATTAAAGGGTCTTTTTTAGAACTTACCTGCTTTTCTAGTCTTTCAACAAATGACAAATATTTTTTTAGAAATCATGCAACACCATGCAGTGTGTTCCTTAGGTGTCTATGGCCACATTAGTAGAGTGGCTCTGTCTATGAAATGGTATGTAGTCTACACAACCAAATAGTAATTTATTTTATACCACAGCATCTATGAAATGGTGTATAGTCTACACAACTGCAGTAGTTTATTTTACACCACAGATTGTGCATATAATTTTTAAAGTGAAACATTGCTACATTGTTGGAAATAAAGATTAACCCTGTCGACATTGTTATAGTTTATATATCAAATGAACTTCCTCTCAAAGTCTCGTGTGTCTAAGGGTAGGGTTTTGGGGAGGTGATTGGATCATAGGAGCAATATATTCATCAGTGGATTGATCTATTGATAAGTTCATAGCTGAATGTGCTGTTAACAATGTGGGGCCCAGGAGGAGGACGTTGGTCACTGGCACCAGGGCTTGGGAGGGTATATCTCTCGCTCTGGCTCCTCCCCATGCTCTGCTTCCTGGCTGCCATGAAGTGAGCAGCTTTGTTTCACCATACCTTTTGACCTTGATGTTCTGCCTCACCTCAGACTCATAGCAATGGAACCAGCCAACCATGAACTGGAATCTCGGAAATTGTTAGCCAAGCAAATCTTTTCCTCCTTTAAGTTATGTATGTCAGCCATTTTGTCCCAACAATGAGGAAGCTGACCAACACACACTCAGAATTCTGACAACCAATTCTTGCAGGAGCATTGTTTGTTACTCTGGGATAAGTGCTCCTAAGATCTGCCCCAAAGAAAGAAGGTTCAGGCAGAGCTAGTGGTTGTGAAGAACAAGGAAGCTGCTCTGAACTAGCTATGGTATTGTGCTGTAAAGGCTAACTTTAACCCTTTTTTTTCTTTTATTTAACCAAATAACTTAAATTGACATATTCACTTCATAAAATATGTTCCCTTTAAAGAGGCAAATCTGCATTTTCTTTCTTTCTTTTTTTTTTTTTTTGGTTTGGTACCAGTGATCGAACTCAGGACCTCATGCCTTTGAGGCAGGCGGCGGTGCCACTGAGCTAAATCCCTGGCCCAAATCTGCGTTTTCTTAATGAACAGATGTCTCTTCGTTGAGTTTTTGGACCATAAAAGAAGCACAATAGTAAGAACAGATGGATTAAGGAAGCTTCTCCCTCCCTCAACTCGACCTATGTCAGGGAGGACTAATTATTTAATTCTCAGAGTTGCTGTTTCCCATTAGAAAACTGAGAGCAATGACTCCAGGTCTCCTGGCTTTCTCCTCTGCTTTGGGCACACGGGAGCTATGGACCTAACTATTTACCACATCCCCTAATCCCCTCCTTTAACCACCATCCCTGACAGCTAAAAGGGAGAGGCAGAAAGGTAGAAGAGAAGTCTACACAGCAGAGTTCAAGAGATAAAGCAGTTAGATGAAATCACTTAATCCTTAATGGTTCTGATAAGACTCAGAACCCCTCCCTAATTTGATCTAACTATGTGAGTTACTAAAAGCTCAGTGTCATTTCTATCCCCAGCACTGTGCTAGCCCCTGGGGGAATTGCAAGAGACACTCCAGACATGGTCAGCATATACTATTTATAATCTCACCATGAAGAAGGCATCCATTCATGAGGCCAGCTGGGCAGATACAGTCACTTGAAAAAAAAAAAAAACATAAGTTATCAGCTTCAATTCTGCTATACTGTTAAATTTGGAAGGAAAAAGAGAGTAAAACTTACACTTACATCAGGCATGATGGCAGTTAGTCAGGGGGCTGAGGCAAGAGGATCACTTGAGCTCAGGAGTTCAAGGACAAAAAAGGTCTTATCTCACATGTAGTTGACAAAAATGGAGTTTTTGACATAATGGAGTTCTGCATAGACTAACTCTTCAAATTAATAGTGTGGTGCTAGAAAAAGAAGCCAAATATTGTGGTACATAGAGCCACTGAACACAAAGAATATATGATTTCAAAATATGAAAAATACAGTTACATTCATGGGTTTTTTCCCAGTTTTTAATATAATCTGTGAGATTTTAATAAAATACTTGTAGCTTGCTGCTTCAACATGCCCTCCTCAAAAGGAACACATTCGCTTTGCGTTGTCCTTGGGGGTCTTGGATATAAGCTTTCAAGAACTTCATTTCCTGGGCATTTCTGATGCCACCAGTGATGCTGGGCATTGAATGTTTCCACAAGATACCCAGCGAGGACCCTCACGGAGGCCCAGGGAGAAGCTGCTGGCCTTCATGCTGCTCAGAAACAAATGCAAACTGGTTAAACCAAAGAATATGACCATTTCCAGGGATCCTCCGAAGTATCTGTCTATATTATGGACTGTTTACAGAGATGAGTGCCACACAGCCAGTGTGCAATAAACAGACTGAATATACCTTTTTTAGTTTTAATCCATTGTCAGTAAATGCAAGTTCAAAGCATCTTGGAGTTCTGCAATGCACATGGGTCACAATGGAGGCTTTTGGGGAAGTAAAAAAGGTGGAAGTAAAAGGTTTACCTGTAAATTTCCTCTGTTCTTATTATATTCCAGCTCTAAAATCCTTTTGGTAAGAGAAAATAACACACAACACAGGACTTGTGCTTATAGACACAATAAAGAAACTAAATTTACCTTACTGTCTTAAACAAGAAAAATCAGGACCAAACCTGTGACTTGTTTCCAGACATTAAACCATAGAAAACATGGGACTGCGATCACCAAGAAATTAGTGTTTTGGTACAACCGATGACAGCTTTTTTCACCAGCAAACCCAAACAAAGACCAGCAGCCCTGGTGAGTTGAGAAGACAGAGATCAGAGTTCAGAGAATCCAAGAAGGCTAAAACTTGAGGAGCAGGGAAGCAGAGGTGAAGGAACTACATAGTGAGAGAATCTCCTCCAGTCTGGCTGCATACTGAACTGCACCTACAGCAGGAGATATTTCCAGAGGTCAGAGAAAGAATAACAAGAAATGAACACAAAAAATCATTTCCCAAGCTCACATAAAGCTGAGAATAGTTAGACCACCAGACAAAGCAGTAATATCTTGTAATATGGACACTGGGTAGAACCATACAAGGACATTGCCTTAATGATGGGATTAAACTAAACTAAAGGTTGCTCTGGATCTGTCCTAACAAACCTTAAAAGCAAATCAAAAGACAAACTGATTCAACATCACTTAACAACAGTATACCAGGGCAAAATCCAACAACATCTTTAAAGATACAACAAAATTCACCAAGCAACAATGTAAAATTCATAATATGAAATGTCAGATTTTTTAAAAATTAAAGCATGAATAAAAAACTAAGAAATATGTTCTATAAAAACAGAAAAGCCAATCCATGGAAACAAACAAATAAACCACTGATGATAGAACTAGCAAACAAGGATATTATAATCAATAATCAATAAATAATAACACTAAAATGGAAAGGTATAGCTAGTGAGGAAAAAGCAAAGATAAAATGTAACCATAAAAAATAAATTATTCTAAATGTAGGCAAAGGAAGAAGACTAAAGGAACAAAGATCAGATGGCAGAGATGGAAAACAAGCAGCTATAGGAAAGATTCAAACTCAGTCAAATGGATAATTACATAAAATATAAATGGCCCAAACACTGCAGTTAAAATGCAGTGACTCTCAGTTTAGATTAAAAAGCAAGATCCAATTATATGCTGTCTACAAAAAGCTACTTTAAAGATAAAGATATAAATAAGTTAAAAGTAAAAGGATAGAAAACTATGTATATAAAAACACTAATCAAAAGAGAGTTGAGGTGGCTATACCAGACAAGGTACATTTTAGAAAACAGAGTATCATATAATATGAAGACATTTTACAGACTAAGAGGACATAACAGTCCTAAATTTATGTACCTAATAACAGAGTTCAAAATATATGAAATGAACTTGATAAAATTCAAAGGGAAAAATAGACAAATCCACAATTACAGTTAGAGAGTACAACATTCTTCTCTTAGCAATTAATAGAATACATAGACTACAGAAATCAGTTACACTGCAAAGAAACTTGTTTTCTATGTATAGTATCTTGAGCATTCCAATTCCTATGTACAAGAATCATATGTATATTCACCATGAAGAAATTGTGTGCACCACAAATAAACCCCTTTCAAACTAGAAAAAGAAAAAGAAAGAAAAGATAACAGTTACAAAAGATTTAAACAGTTGGTTGTGGTGACACACACCTGTAGCATTTGCAAGGCTGAGGCAGGAGAATCAGTCTGAGTTCAAGGCTAGCCTGGGCCACACTGTGACTTCAAGGCCAGCCTGCACTGCAAAGCAAGACCCTGTCTCAAAAAACAAACAAAAAAGAATATCATTACCCACAAATTTGGCCTGAATAACATTTAAAAGACACTCCACTCAATAATAGCAGAATCTGTGTTCTTTATGAGTGTACCCAGAAAACTCAACCAGGGTAAATCATGTTGTGGGCAATAAGACAGCTTTGTGTGCATACACACACATACAGACATTTACAGAAATTAAATTGAAAGTAGAAAAACAAGAGAAACATAAGTTGGCTTTTACAAATACTGATAAACTTCTAGCCAAACTGAAAAGACACAAGTCACCAACATCCGTAATAAAATATAGGACATCATCACAGATCCTACAGCTATTACAAAAATGATAAGAGACTATCGTGAATATGATGCCAACAAATTTGCAACTTAGATAGAATGTGAAAATTATTTGAAAGACACAAACTACTAAAGCTTATTCAAGAAGAAATACATAACTTGAATAGCTCTATAAACAATAAAGAAATTTAATCAATAGTTTAGTGCCTTCACATGAAAAAAATCCTGAAAATATCACATAAAGAATTTCTTAATGAATTTTTCCAAATCATGTAAGAAACAAACCCAAATTCTGCACTAATTTTCTATTGTTTTTAAAGACCTGAAAGTGCAAACCACTATGTTATGCTTAGTCTAGCTTTTTATATCTGTCAGGGATCCACTTCCTAACCTAAAAATTATAATATTATCTTCTTTCAACTTTGTCAGAAAAACCAAATAAAATGATATGAAAGAACTATGTAAGGGGAAGGGGAAAGGAAAGAAGGGGAAGGAAAAATTATGAGAAAAGAAAAAAATGGAAACAGTCTATGTAAATAGGGAAGGGTGGAGGTGGTGAAGGGTGCACAGGTAATGGGGAAAAAATAAGAACTAAGATACATCATGTACAGGTACAAGCACCCAATGATAAATGTAAATGTATTGTATACCTAAAATGTACCAATAAAAGAATTAAAGCAAAAAAAAAAAAAAAGAACTTCATAAATGAAAGCAAATAAAAGCCAAAATGAAGAAATGAACAAGTAGCTCACTGTTAAGACAGTTGCCCAGCATGTGCAAGGCCATAAAAATAAATAAATAAATAAAATATATTCTTTAGACTGAATTGAAAGCTAACATGATGTTTCTCATTAAAAATTTAGTTGTTTCACTAATAAGTTTTTCTTATCTGCAAATGTCCTGGTTGAGGTCTCCCAGTCTTTTTTTTTTTTTTTCCCAGAAAATTCCTGAAGTTTATTTACCTTAAACAAAAAAAGAAAAGAAAAATAAATTACATTAGTGCTGGATTTTTAAGAATGATTGACACAGGAGAGAGAGAAAGAGAAACAGAGACAGAGACAGAGGGAGAGAGAGAGAAAGAAATACACACCACCAGATTGGTGTCTTTATTTAAAATCAGTGAAAACTGAGATTTAATACATACAAAAGCCTCCCCCGTAATGACCTAAAGTTGTGCCTTAAAATGCAAATGGAAGTACACCTGTCACCATCTCTCAGTCCTTAAACACTGATCCAACCTCCCAGTAGCTCTTTCAGCTTCTCTCGGCAAACAGAAGCAGAGTACTGGCTCTGCTTCCCCGGAAATGCACCACCAATGCTCACCTGAAGGTGTCTGCCCAGGTGGGGCTCAAGTTGCCTGGCCAGAGATTTTTTCAGGACAGAACAAAGTGCCAGAAAAGAAAGACTGGGCAGGGAGCCAAAGTCAGAACCAGGAAACCCCTGAGACAAGAACGAACTGTGCAGGCAGGCAGAGCCACACTGCACTGTGCTAGCCTATGGGTTCTAAAGTAACTATTTTGAAAATAAGCAAGTGAAACTTGTTGTCCGCAAAAGTGTGCAAATACCATGTCTAAAGGCTAACCATATTTAGTTAACAGAGGAAAGGTTGATCGTGGCAAGAATTATCAAACACAAAATCAGCTCACCATCATGTCATCATTTGAGGGAAGGGTGGGCAGCACCCACAACCAGAGGGCAACACGACAAGTTAGAGACGCCCCCACTGCCCACTGAGGGGGTTAGCTGGCCAGGCTAGAGGGCAAGGCTGGTTGTGACCAAGACATTTGCTCCCAGGACTTCCAATGCCATGGCAACGCATGTGAACACAGAGTAATAGACAGTGACATTCCTTACATTGTGTCAGTTTTAAGATCCAGATAGCTGGAGATATAGATGTCAGCTTGTAGGACAGGCAGGCTCCATTGCCCATGGATATCCCACTGCCAGCACCTGTCCACCCAGCAGGTTGTGTGCCTTGAAGTGAAGGAAGGAACCCGATCTGCTCCCCAGCCTCTCCTCCCAGGCTGCAGTGGCCGGCAAGGGGCGCCGCCCCCCAGTCTGTGTCAGCACATGGAGCCCAGTCAGGGGAGACCACTGATAATTATTTGACACAGATGGTCACTTCATTAGCATAGATTCCACGAAGCCAGTTACTGGGTGCTGAACGCAGCCCCTCCCTCTTCCTGAGCAAGACCTGGAGCCATCAGGCAACTACTTCAGGCAGAGAATGGTCCACTCCCACCACTCTGGAGGCCTGTTTTGTGAAACAGCCTTTTCTTTTAGGACACCTTAAATTCCTGGACAGTAAGACTTACGAGCAAGATACACAGACTCACCTGTGCTTCGAGGAGGCAATCAGAGCATGCGGAACTTGCCCCAAGAGCTGTCAGCTTCTCAGCTCTGATTCCGTGGATTCAGACCTTGTACACATGCGGCAGCTCCGCAGTTGTAGAAATGGTCTTCAGGAAGACAGGTGAGACAGATCCACAGCCTCATCTCTATGACACACCTCTGCCAGCGCCAAGCAAAGACAGGGAGTTGCAAATGCCCTGACACTCTAAGATCCAAATTTTAGAGTGAGAAGGAAATTAAATTAAGACACAGCAGTCCAGTGGGTTTTCAAACATTTTTAGTAGGATATCTCTTTGTGCAAATAGTATCTTTGGGTGAATTCCAATGTATAAAACATGAAAAGCAAAGCTGTTCTGAAGGAGAGTTTGGGGCTCCAGTGCCCCCACCCTGGGTCTTCATCCTTGTCTCAGGATGCCACGGCAGAATTCTCTGACAAAATCTAGGTCTCTGCAGAGCACAATGTGGAAAACACCAATTAGTCAGTCGTTCTTAACTGCAGTAGTAAAACCATCAGGGAAATGGAGCAACCTGTCCAAGGTCACACAATGTGAGTTCTTCCAAGGCGGTGAACAAAATAGCTCCCCTACTCCCCCTCCAGACACACGCTCTGTACTGACCTTGGGAGTCTGAATCTGCACGTGGTGTGGTGACCTTCTGGAACAAAGAGGGATTTGATTCACTGTTAGCCCCAAGTCTCTCCCACATAAAATAGGATCACCTCTGAGGGATGACAATACATAGGCCATTTAAGGCAGCCCATGGAGCTCCTCATGAGACCCCCTCAACCTCATCATCACCCCCCGTGTTCCATTTCTGCCCCACCAGGAACACATACTACATATTTTGTGGTGAATTAATGAATGAGTCTCCACTTCCCAGGAAAGAAGGAATAAGGATCCAACAACCATCTGAGTGTGATCAATAAGGACTGATCATCTGTAACAAAATAGGACCCTCCCCTCATTCTGACCCTCCCCTCAACAGGATTTTGTGCCTGAATTATGTAGATAATTGCACTTTGCCTGACCTCTGTAGACAGAGCAGAGAAAATCATTCCATTCAAAAGTGGAAATTTGCCCAGATTCTTACTGATAGATCTTTTGTGTGCTTTAAAATCTCTTTTTAAAAAAGTTTGTGCCATTCATAACCAGTGTGGGTCATTTGGAGAGCAAATCTCTGTCTCAGAGTGAAAAGGTTGATTGCTATTCCTATGTGATCTGGACTAAGATATGCAGTATCCACATTTCTTTAATGCTCCATAAGAGGCTTCATGCTCAGTGACGACTCCGTGCATCTGCACTAATCAAGTCAACATTCGTGTCTTTTTAAAGCACAGTAAATCTCTCTGATTGGGACTTGAGGCAGCAATCATTCAATTTGTGTTAAACTAAACTGTCTTATCTCCTCGTGTGCCAGGCTGTCCCTAGCATGTCCAGACCCATATCCCAGCATGGCCTGGGATGCCAGGGCATAAAGCAGTGAACAGGAGCATTCAGACAGGACAGACAGGCTTCCTCTGGCTCCTGCATGGCTGGCTTCCCAATGATGAGAGACGGGGGAAATGTCATGTGATTATTACTCTTTTTTTTAAAAAAAAAAAAAAAAAGAGAGAAGAAGGCTGTTTCTCCTCTATAGACAGGCAACAGCCTGAGCAAAGACCAATTAATTTCAAAGGGGAAGAGACAGCTGCACATATGTTGCTGTGAGTGATCTTAGGCAGAGTCCCAATGCCAAGAAAAACATTTCTGTTGGCAACATTTTTAAAGGAGAATATTTTCCTGCACGTTCAATGCTCTTTTCTTTTTGATTGGTTCCTTCCATTCCCTGTCATTTGTTGCACACCTATTACATGCAGGCTTTTACAGGCATTGAGCAACTAAATAGTTATTTAGTGTCAGGATCCTTGCCAGATGCTGGACATAAAGAGAACAAAGATGAGTCCTCACTTGGAGAAGGTCAAGGACATCAGTATCAAGTCAATGCCTGCTCACTGCTGGCCAGGCCTTTGGCAAGAGCTCCTGGACCACTCTCCCCGCATCCAGCAATGTGGGACACATTTTACAGATAAGGAAATTTTAAGGTACTGTCCTTTCCAATTCCAGTGTCAAAATTACATTACTGACTATGAGGACACGAAAGACTATGTCATAAGAGAGAGATATAAAGAATAACATTGAAATACTGTCCTTTCTATCCAAAGACAACAGCAATTTCTATTTTTGTGTGTGTGCCTGTAGTTAAAAAGGCATGAATCTGTGAGAGTTTGATAGTTCTTCAAAAGTGTGTCATTACTGTTATGGTTTATACCTAGATCCCCCACAGCCTCGTGCACTCATAGGTAAGGCTTTTGGGAGGGGACAGGATCATGGGTCTGTGAAACTCACCTGTGGATTAGTCCCCTGATAGTTCATAGCTAAATATGATGTGGGGAGGTGAAGCCTGGTTGGAGAAGGTGGGGGTTGGGGGTGTGGCCCGGAAGGATCATCTCCATCCTTCTCCCTTAATCCCTCTCTTTGCTTCCCACTGCCATGCCATGAGCTGTTTCCTCTTGGCCAGGCCACCCTGCATTGGAGCTAGTCGACTATGAACTGAAACCTGCACAAACTGTGAGCCAAAAGAAACCTTTCCTCCTTAGAGTTGTGAGTATCATGTATTGTGTCCTAGCAATAAGAAAGTAACTAAGACAATTACCATATAACCTAGCAATCCCATTCCTAGAGCTATACTCAGAGAAATACAAAGAATTCTGTATACAAAAACATGTACAGGGATGTCCAGCATTATTCCTAGTACTATCAAAGTGCAAACAATCCAAATATCCAACAAATGATAAACAAAATGTGGTGTATCTATACAATGAAATATCATTCAGTCATGAAAAGTACTGGTAATCCTACACTGTGGATGAGCCTAAGAAGGCCAGATGAAAAAAGTCACAGACTGCATGGTTTCATTTATATGAAAGTCCAGAACAGTCAAAATCATAGACAGAAAGAAAGGACACTACGGGGTATCAGTGGCCGTGAGGAATGACTGCTCATGGGGACAGTTTCTTTTGGGGGCGATGAAATGCTCTGGAATTACCTAGTGGTGATGATTGTGCAACCTCGTAAATATTCAAAACCCACTTAAATACACACCTTAAAATGGAAGTAACATTTTCAACACGTACATTATATCCCAATTTTAAAAAGAAGACGATCGGCAGGCATGGTACCACACGCCTGTGATCCCAGCACTCTGGGAGGCTAAGGCAAGGGGTCACAAGCTTGAGCCTAGCCTGGGTAACTTAGCAACTTAGAGAGACTCTGTCTCAAAATTTAAAAACAACCAAAGGAGCTAGGGATGTAGCTCAGTGTGGAGGCCCTGGGTCCAATCCCTAGTAATTAAAAAAAGGAGGAGGAGAAAGGGGGGAGGAAGAAAGGGAGGGAAGGCAAGATGAATGAGGCATAGTGATGCCAGCGAGGCATGGCCCAAGTACAGCCTCACTGCCGGGCCCCTTTGCCAGCTCTGCAGCCTCTGCTGTGTTGGAGCCGAGCTCACCGGGGCCTCTGCCGCGGCGGGGTGAACTCCTCTCCCGCTCCCAGCTGCCCTTTTCCTGAGCTGGTCCTAGGCCGAGTCAGCCCTGCCACTGGCTTGCTTTCTGACTTCAGACAGGTCTCAGTGCTCTTCGGAACAGGCCGATTCTCCAGGCTTTCAACGGCAAATAAATAACTGGGGTAAGGGGTCCGTCCATGGCCATGTTTTTCCTCTCAGCAAACGGCAGCTGCCTATTGAATCTTTGGTCAGACTCTGCCTGTAAGCCTGAGCCATTGCCATCCAGTCCGCCGGTTCTGAGGCGGGCGCTTCAGCCCCAGTGTGGGACTGCATAACTCCGTAACCATAAAACTCCCCTAGCCCCAACTGTGAATGTGAGTAAATAGATAAAGATGCTTGTTAGTTCCGGGACACTAGATAAGATCTGTATCAGCCATAAGGTCCCAAAGTAAATTACTCAACTCTTTGTTCGAAACTGATGTTCCGGACACCGCTATCTATAGAACAATCTACAAACACCTGCTGACCGTCAGTACGTGTCAGCTGACCACTAACCTTTGTTCCTCTTCTGTGAATTTCGCCTGTTAACTTCCCCTGCAACCCCCTATAAAAAGAGCCTCGGACTCTGGGCTAGTCGCCTCTCTAAGCTACTTTGCTTTGGGAGTGCCGTCTGGCCAGACTAATAAAGGTCTGTTTTACTTTCCAACTTGTCCGGTGTGTTCCTTCCCGGGTGTTCTTCGCTGCAGTCACCTCCTCGGAGCGTTTGGTAAGGCCCTCGGTCTTACACCAGGGCCTCCGGAAGGAGCCGCACCTCTGTCAGGGCAGCCACAGAGGCCGAGGAGCGGCTGCCGCTGGGACTTCAATCCGTGAAGCCACAGATCTTCCAGAGCTTTTCTTTTTTCCAGCTATTTGCTTTATAAATGAGAAAGTTGAGCCCTGGCCACTTCGTCCCGGATCCAAAAGTCACGAGCTAATAGAGGCACAGCCTCCTCATCTGCAGCCCGCCGGCGGCTCTGACCAACCCAGCACTCTGGTTCTACAGGACCGCCTCTTAGTCGCAGAAAGTCCACACCCAAGATGGCCGAAAACATTTGTTCTCACACCCACTTCCGGGCCAACCCTCTGAGCCCGCTGGAGCCCTGACAGGGAATTGCACTCCTTTCAGGACTCATGTGCAGACACCGGTAACACAACAGGGCCTTGATTACTGGAAACTCAAGAAGAAGCGCGGAGTATCATTTAGGGAGAGTATAAATGCCGCTCTCGGTTTAGCTTATCTTCATCATCTTATCCCATGAAGCCGTTCCTCATCCCAGCATCTCTGTCATGATTATCTGTATACATTGTGACTAAAAGAACGCTTGACTAAAAGTGAGAAAAATCCAACTCAAAGTATGAAAAAAAGGAAAATTATTATCACACAGAGGTAAGCTAAGCAAGATTTAAGCAGCGCTTCAAAAATGTCACCAGAGACTCAGTGTCCCTTCTTCTTGGCCCTGCGCTCCTCCTCACGGCCCCCGCTGAAAGACTCACTCAGCCCAGAACTTACAGGAGCTCACTTACCCTCAGGCCAGGGAGAGAAGGGAGTGTCCCACCCCCCGAGTCCACCAGCAGAAGGAAACTGAGCCTCAGATGGCCCGACAGAGACTTTCCTTCTTCCACTGAAACACAGTTGCATTTTTTATTCTCTGTGAGGCTGCAGACTAATGAATAAATTACCATTAAACTTAAAAGAGAAATCTGCTACCATTTGGCCTATACTTATTAATAAACAGATCTCAGCATCAGACTGCACCTTCTAGAGCGGCTTTCTCACTCAGCTTGGATACCAAACACTCATGAAAAGGGGAGGAAAAAGAACTTATAAGAATCCTCTACTAGGTCCATGCAAAATTTTCTTTGGATTAAGAGACTATACTCTGGAGGCTTGCATTGCTAATTATGATACACAGTTTGAGACCTTGAAATTGATCTAGTATGAAAGCAGAATAAAGCCTCCTACTATTGGGATGATTCATCAAAACCAGAAAGTGTGCCATGTCACCCCCCACCCCCAACAAAAGGAGACTGCTAGAAACCGTGTGATTTTTATAGTCATTTGGCTCTGCAGATACCTTCTTGCAGAGAGGGTCAGCCACAGGCAAAAAAAAAAAATGTGTAATAAAAAAAGTTGGATCTTTGCTATTAGCAACTCCTCTTACCCCACCTCTTATTTTCTAGCAAAATTCTCCTCACCTTCAGAACTCTTGGTTATTCCCACACCCACATTACTGCCTTAATTGCCCCTGTGGACCTTGCTGTCCCCTCTTTGAGCCTCCATCTCTCCTCTCCTGGAAATACTTAGCCACTGGTAAATAACAAACATCCACTGAACACCTAAATGTGAAGGCAGTTGTGGGTGAGTTGGATGTCTATTACTGTTTGGCTACCTTGTATCCCTTTCTCTGGGGACCTGCCTCTTCCCTCTTTCGTGCAGTTCTAGTGGGGCTAGAGGCACCTCTCAACAAGGGGAAGAACCTCTTGACATTGGCAGGCCTGTGACTCTGGGTGAGCAATCAGAGATAACTGTGATGCTGGTGAGGACAGAAAGAGTTCTCTGTGGGATTCCTATGAAGGGAGAAACAGACACAGAGGCAGAGAGAGATAGTTTTCCTCTACTTCATGACCATGTGCTCTTAAGAACCACAGAACCCAGGTCCAGTGGTCCCCATCTTAGGGCTAAGAATGAAACCAAGCCAGAGGTGAAGAAGATTGAAAATCAAAGAGAAATGGTCATGATAGTACCCTCTGAGTATTTGACCGAGTGGCACCTAAATTTTTATCTCTAGACTTTTCATGTACTAAAGCCATTAAATGTTCTCTTTAGTGTGGTTAATTCAACTTTGTTTGCAGTGAAAAATAGCTTCACTAACATTACAAGGTATCAGGAAGGATAAGATGTTGACACTTTGCTATACAATCACATGAAGAGGACTCTAGCTATATGACCCAGAAAAGAAATTCAAGAAGTGAATTTCAGACCACAGGCTTCCTATCAGAGCTGACTGCATCCCAGAATTTGGTAACCAGCTGACTGGTCCTCAAGCTACAAGTCCCAACCTCCCCCTCCAAATCAGGTCCTAGTTTGATGGTGTAGGTAGAACTTCTACCCAAAATTTGTCCATTCCCCAATGACCTGAGTCTGTCTGGGCCTGATACTAATGGCAAGAACCTGAGGGATTCAGTTCTTGATGAGTAACCATTTCTGTAGTTTCTAGATCAGCTGAGAACAACCTGAGTAATAAACCAAAACCAAAGTCTGGAAATCACCAATTCAAAGGAAAGAGGCAAAGGGAAGAATCCAGTCCAGGTAAAAACCTCGGGACAGGTTCCCAGGCTACCACATAAATAGGTCAAAGTCACTGTCTCTATCCCCACCCCAGTGATCCTCTCTTCCTCCAGGTCACTAATCTGGCTCCAGAGCTGACCCACAGAATTGAAGACTAACAGCAACAAAGACTTCACTAACCAATGATACAGATAATGGAAGTGAGGAATTCAGTTAGAAGATCTTCTCTCCAGGTAGGTCAGAAACTTGAGGAGAAAGATAAGAATTGAAGTGGACAACTGAGATAGAGTCAAATTTCAGTGGTAGCAAGGGGCATTTAAATCAATAGAAGATAACATTCAAAAAGGCACACTGTCAAGAGAGCAAAGGGCCTTACTGAAAATACTTTTGTGAGGCCCTTTTCCAATCAAAGTAGGCCTCCTATCTCACATTTCTTGGGGCCTTATTCTCTTTCCTCTGATCTGATAAACCAATCCTTGCTAAGGTGCAAGTGGATTGATGAATAGCTCCTTCTGAGTAACATATTTACATTTTCCTAGGGACCTTTTGGACACAGAGCCTTAAACCAAAGGAATGGCTGCAAATCCTGGTCGTTTTCCAGTATGGTGATAAATTGGTAGGGAAGAAATTATAGGCCAGGTATGGTTTCATTTTCCCTCAAATCCCTCTTTTTTGCATGCAAACCTGGTACTAATCTCAGGGCTCAACATTTCATAAAACTCCGTGTGCCTGGAAAGCCACACTTCCCATGGGAATACTAGGGTCCACAGCCCAGGTGCCCAAAGCGTAGCTACCTAAGTAAAGCTTGATCACAGCCTGGTTATGGTTCTGAATACTCTGCCGGTCACATGATACCTTTACAGGAACCAGAGCCATCCCATAAGTGCCATGGACTTGTCATCTTTACTGGACAAGATGCAAAAGACTCTGAAATGTTGTGAAACATAATAAATATAATTTGTTGCTTTGGAAACTTTTGGTTCTGAATATTCTCAAGTTTGAGAAATCTTTTGAGGCAATGGTTAAGGAATAAAGACAAACCACAAAGAAAATCTCAATTACAAAATAATTGCAATAGTGATACATTTTGTTACCTTAAGTTTGTTTTGTTTTTATTATTATTATCAGTAATAGAAGTAGTACAGTAATTGTTGCAGCAGTAGCACTGGTCTAGAAAGACTATTCTCTCTGGAAGCATAAAATAGGATGGAACTGGATTTACACCTTTCTTTCTTTCTTTCTTTCTTTCTTTCTTTCTTTCTTTCTTTCCTTTTAGGGGGACCTCACACGGGCACTATCACTGAGCTACACCCCTAGTCAGAAATATGACTTTCTACTTCAGCTCATATTCTTTTCTTTTAAACAGACATACTTATCATCAAACCAAAGTTAAACACTGTATCAGATACTGATTAAAACATTAATAACTCACAAAATAGATAGGACTAGCAGGAACATTTTTTTTTTTTTTTGGTACCAGGGATCGAACTCAGGACCTTGAGCTTGGGAGGCAGGCGCCAGAACCACTGAGCTAAATCCCCAGCTCCCATTTATGAATTCATCTTTGAGACCAGAGGAAAAGCTTGGTTAGAATGCTTCCCCCAGCTTCTTTTGTGACCTAAAGAAGTTTTTAATCTTTCTGGATCTTCATATTCCTATTAGGAAAATATAGGCAATGCCTTCTCAACCACAAAGTAGTATTTGTTCTCAGAGCCTGTCAAATGGTCTTCTTTGAAGACTCAACTAAATGCAAAGTTTAATGTGCTAATTCATTCATTATAAATCACCTTTATTCAGTTTCAAGTATTGTTTCACTCACTATAATTCAGCTTTCAAATATAAGAAAATGTATACAAAGCTACTTTTGTAGGCCTTCTATAAAGACTTCAAAACCAAAGGCCATAATTAAGTCTATAATTAACTGTTACCACATCTATACGATAGAAAAATAGGCCTCCTCCAGTGGCCTTTCTTAGAGCATTGATTAAAGTCAAGCCCAAAATGGCTATTGCTGGCTACAGAGCAATACCTGACATAATATCACATATCCTTAGTTGTCACTAAGGTGATATCTTCAAAGAATTTGTTTTAATTCCCAGAAGAACCATTAAAATTTCTCACTTTTTCTGGAGTTTAACACATGTACAATTTGAGACCAAACACATTTCTTTTAAAAACCCACATATCAAAATTGTGCGCTGCATCTTAATGCTGTCTGTGCCCCAGTATGTAATTTGTTTGGGGTTTTTCTGTTGCTTTGTTGTTGTTGTTCCCTTACTTTGAATAAGTAAATTAACCAATGAATGCCTGAGGACACACAGCACATGTTCAGGATTTGTGACACAGGAGGGCATAAAAGCAAGGATGGCAATATCTGCTAATAGAACTTCCCATCCCACAAGGGGGTTTTCATTTCTTTTGTTTGCACAATTTAAATAGGCAAAGCTACCCCTTTAAATGACATGAACCTTTTGTCCCTGTGAGATTTCAGTTATCAGGCCACAGTCTGTCAGTTTGAAACCATTTCCTTCCCAATTAGCTTGCAGTTGGGTGGTGCGCCGTGCTGTTTTGCGGTTTCTCTACCTTCATTTGACCTTCAGTATCATTTGCAGTGCTCTCGGTTTAGCACCAACAATCACAATGGATGCAGGGAGGCACCTGGTGTGTTTGCTCAAGAATTCTGTGCCTGAAACCTTATAGATTTGGAGGCTGTGGGTTGTCCGTAGTTGAAGCTGTCCTCTGGGACCAGGATACTTTCTCTTCCTGGGACTGCAGGGAATAAAAGCCCAGGAAAATTTCTAACACACACATTTTAAGGCATTAGCAACAGTGCAAGGGAAAGCACCTTTATCTGCAGATTCCATCTCTTCAACCCTTATCTTGTTTGAGCTGAGATTTGGGCTGTTTGCCCTAAAGCCAATCCTCTCCAGCTATTCTCATCCCCTTCCTTCCTGTTTCAAAAAAGAGTTCCTGCGGACAAGTACATGGCTTAAACGTCCTTTCTCACATTCTTCTCTCTTTCCCACCACCACCCAATTACAAACACAACCGAGCAGCAGAGAATTACAGTATAAGGGGGGAAAATGTTGAATACAGGGTAAACACCCAGTCTATCCAAAAAAGATGCCAGAGCAAATGCAAGATAAACACCAGTTCTCCCAGAGCCTCCCCAGGCCGGGGGAGAATCCGTCTACACATGAACCGCAGAATCTGACACAGTCAAGGGCTTAAGAAGGCTTGAACTCAAGATGTAAAAGAGGGACCTGTTTCTGTGACCATATCAGAAAGATTCATGAAGCTGCTGGAAGGGATGTAAGAAATATTAAAGAACCCCATAATTTTTTTTTTTGATACCGGGTATCAAACTCAGGACCTTGCGCTTACAAGGGAGGCTCAGTGCCACTAAATCCTGGCCCAGGACCCCATCATTTTTAAAAAATGGAAATCCATTACCTTCCAACTTTAAAACATTTCTTAACTTCTGAAAAAAGGAAAAGTTATTTTTGAAATTTCAAAAAAAGACATAAAGCCTTATGTTTCATTTGTCCCAGCCTTGTTATTCTACGAGAGGGGAAACTGAGGCCCCAAATTCAAGGCAATGGATCAAGCTGAATATGGACCAGCAACCCAGCCACAGGACTTGGTTTTTCCAGCTCCTCACTTATTTTTTCACTCTGTCTTCAAAAATTAAGAGACTTTAAAAAGTCACAATGGCAGCAAAGAAAGGTCTAAGCCCTCAAAAATGTTTATGTTGCATTTTACTTGAAGTCCACCTCTTTTGACATTTAAATCATCAACCCTTTGCTAGGTGAAAACTCTGAAAAAGAAGAGAAATGGCAATCTGGCCTATGAAGTTTGCCTAACAAAAAAGAAAAGCTTAGAAATGTCAAAGGGTTAAAGCTGAGCATCCCAGCTACACAAAAAAAAGCCCAAAGTGAGCGTATTGTACTAGAAGCATTAGTCTGTAAATCACCACTGCCCGGAGCTCTTCCATCTGTCAATCACAGAAGTTCAGGGTGGGTGCTTAGAGCTGAGACCAGACCCAACAGCCAAGGTGACCAGTTTCCAAGAGTGAGTGCCAGGCAGCTATCAGTCACTCTGTCATAACTACTATCACAGCTATCAGCATGAACTCTACTTACAACCCACCAGGGGTTTAAGGGAAGCAGTGGACAATATCACACAATGTCAAGGACATGAAGCCATACCATACATGGTTGGTGGGACTACTTTGACAAGCTCTGACAGTTTCTTATAAAACATACATCCACCCTATGACCCACTAACTCTACACACAAGAATAGCAAAAAACACATATTCATGAAAAGACTTGTGTAAGAGTATTCCTGACAGCTTTATTCATGAAATCCAAAAACTGGGAAAAGCTCATCAGTAGGAAATGCATAAACAAACTAGAGAATATTCATATGATGAAATATCAACCAGCAATGAAGAGAAATGGACCACTGCTACAATCTAGGTGAATCTCAAAACATTATGCAGCCGAGCATGGTAGTGCACACCTGTAATCCCAGCACTCGGTAGGGAGGCTGAAGTAGGAAGATTGCTGAGAGTTTGAGGCCAGCCTGGACTACTTAGTGAGTTTAAGGCCAGCCTGAACTACATAGCGAGTCCCTGTTTCAAAAAGAAAAAAATATGCAAAGTGGAAGAAACTTCTCACACAAGAGACAAGGGCAGAAGTATCAGAGCAGTGTTTGTCTAGGTGCTTGAGGGAATTTTCTAAGGTGATGGTAGTAGGTGGTATCTGTGGGTTGCACAGTTTTATCAAAACTCTGGGGAACACACTCCGAATCAGCCAGCTGCAGACAGGCAGGTCTGTGCACGCCCTACCGAGGTCTTGAGTCGCGCGGAAGACACCGAATCACCCCGCTGCAGACAGGCAGCCACCTG